>NDXB01020919.1:20643-50643 GCA_002631895.1 Agapornis roseicollis | reverse complement strand
CTCTGCAGTTTCAAATATGCATTTGGAAACCTGAAAATTCAAAGAAACTAACTTTTTTATAATCTGATCTCATTCTCTACTAGAAGGCATTGCCACAAGCTAACAGAGGCCAGCAGAACAAACCTGGGATATGCTGAAACCACTATAAAAGCTCTAAACATCTAATGAGGAAACTTGAATCTTTTTCATTAAACTCTGTGTTTGGCACAACCCCGAACAGCAAGTGCTAGCACTGGTCTGGATAGGAAAGGAATGCAAAACACAAGTTACTGGCTTTTTATCTAGCACGCTGTTTATGGGAATTTCCGTTAAATCCATGACACTAAAAGCTCCATGTGGCCCTGCTCCCCTAAAGGCTCTGTACTTTCCGATGGGAGAATTCTCTCTGCAAAACCATCAACACTCTAGACAAGATGTGGTTATGAAGATATGAGATTATACATGCAGTAAAGCCAACTGCACTCCCCTCTAAACACACTGCTTTGAAGTGTCTTCCTTCCCCAAAAGATATGAGATTAACAGAAGCACCTGCTCTCAAAGATGAAATTTTGTTTGATCAGTGACAATGCACTGGCCCACCAGAACAGTCATAAAACAGACTATTACCACCTTACCAACTCACAATACACCTGTGTATGTCCAAATCAATCTTGCTGCTCTTCCCCATAAGAAACATGAAATCAGCCTTAAAATTCTGTGATTTTATGGACCATGTAAATTCACAGATGAAATGAGTTATAAAAGCTAAACCCTTTTTATGGTAACTAAGAAAGGGAATCTTAATTTTCTCAGATTTCGGAAATCACAGCTACTGACATCCAAATATCCTTATATCACACAGAAGCAAAGAGTACATTTCCCATTTCCTTCACTCCTAGGTTTTCTAACTGAAAAAAACCCCAACATTAAAACTGGACTTTAAGATGCAGAATTGTGAGCAGAACATGAAAACTTTCTCTTCCATCAAGGCACAACATGGCTAAGAATGCTGAAAACTGAGAAGTTGGGGTGGGGTGATAGGTTTGTTCGGTGGGGTCTTTTTTGTGGCTGCAGCTTTTTCTTGTGTGATTTCTTTTTAAATCACAGCTTTTAGACTGACTTGTATTTTTATTATAATGATACAATAGGTTTTGTTATTCAGCGTGCACTTCCAGGAGACTCATTACTGCACATCAAGGAAATAAACCCTTCCCAAAAGCAATGTGATAGGTGCAGATCACTTCAATTAAGTATTTTATGTGTGAAAATTGGACAATCCTAAATAAATTCTCCTGTGATAAAAAAGGACAAATGTAACAAGAAATTGATTATCCCCAGTGTGGTAATTTTGACATAAATGAAATTAATCCAAATCACTTTGTCATAATTTCTGTAAGTAGAAAATAGACAAGGGCTGGGGTAAAAAAAGAATTGTGACAAAACAACTCTAACCTCCTTATTCATTCTGGGAAAGAATAGGATAATTCATCATACTTTCATCCACGTAGGAACATCCAAGGCAAGCCACATGTCAAAGTCAGAAGGTTATCTAAACTAAAGACATTTAGGAACTGTTTATTAAATTATTCAGTTACTTTTCTATTTCTTAATGGTGATGAATGTGCTGCTTCATAGATCACCACAAACTTCCAAGACTGGGTACTGTCTAATAATTCCTGCTGCTAAATTAGGATTGTAGTATAAATGTTAAATTGAAACTTTACCATATTTATGAACCCATGTAACAAAACAGACTGCAAGTATTCTTCTATTTATCTAAATGAAAATGATCCTGCCAGATCTACTCTACTCCAAGCAATTGATGAGAATCACAGAAGGGAAGTAACATATAAAGTAATGAACATGCTGAGTAATCCAAATTATAATTATGATATTCTTACACACACAAAAAGAAAATATTTGAGTATTTCCTAACTATGTATGTATTTTAACTTAAATACAGTTAAATTTACATTTCTGATCAATAGGCACTTTCTCTGTCAGGACTATTCATGCTTCAGTTACATCAGTTCTAGTGGGAAAATTCCAAACAAGCCAGTAAATGCAGACATAGCATCCATTACAATTAAACAGCCAGTGTATGCAAACCTTGCAACTTGTTTTCATATCAAAACGACAGCATGTGGTAATGAACTTTCTGCTCAGAATTATAAGACCTGGAAAGGGAAAGAAATATATACTCCCAAATACTAATTACTCAGCTGCTTAATACTCAACCTTGTCAAAAATCTGGAGATCAGCCAGAAAGTGTCATAAATGGTTTGACTTTGAACCAGAACACTATTTATCAGCATTCATAATTTCTATCTGTGCAGACAGATTGTGCTTAGTACTTAGCAATGAAATAGCTAAATATAACAGCAGTGCTAATTAGATCATACATAAGCGTTTCAGAATTCTGATTATAACCTGGAAGCCTTTACTAAGCTCAGCTAAGGAACGTAAACCACAACTGCTACAGCAGTCACAGAAACGAAGGTGGTCACATTCAAAAGAGATGATGCAGAACCTCAACACATTAGTGGCTACACACATCATTGTCTGAAATGACTCTTCAGCAGCACAGCCAAATAACTTGCCTGTATAGACCTACTCCTACTTAAACTAATATCCAATGCTTCTGCATACAATGAAGTATGGTTACTTGTCTTGAAATGAGGATATGTGGTCTTCACCAACCAAGTGCTGCCGACAGTAGATGGAAGGACAGATGCTGAGATCCTCTGCACAGGATCTGTGTGCGATGCACATTAACAACACAAGGCACTTCCGTCTCTGCATTTCTCCTCTCTCTCTTACTTAAACCACATCCTAAACCTTTTATGTCTTTTTAATGCAGAAATATATTCCATTGTGGCAAGCTTGCTGTCATTACTTATGAAGCAGGGATTTCTAATTCCTATGCTGAAATGACTTAGAACAATGCACCAATCAGGAAAAAAGTTGTAGCTTAAATACTGAGAACAAAAGCAGCACAAAAGCAACCTCCCTCCTCCTCCTCCTTTTCATATTGAGTGTTGCTCTTCTATGCTAAGAAAAATCACCCGAAACATCAGGGACAAAAACTCATCCTATGGAAATACACCAAAAACCAGTGATCTCATACGGGAAAAAAGTTTTACTTCAAACAGAAATGTGTAAAACTAACACCCAAAAGGTTATCTGTACTTCTACAGATTAAATCATAATGTTGTGTGTGCAAAAAACTGTAACAAAACATCCCCTATGACTGATCTCAGATTTAGGGGTTTTTTTTAAGTGAACGCATATTTAAAGATGGCTCATTCCACTTGGCAATAGCAGTAATCCCGAGTTCAAGTTTCGAAGTTCAGTCAACATAGCAAAGAGAAATGGGATACATTTCAGAAATGTTAGTAAATTACTCTGGCTTAGTTCTCATTTTACAAGCTCAGTAATGTTAAGGTTGTTCCAAAAATCAAAAAAAAAAATCAAAATTGAGAACAAACTTTGAAGCTATTTAAATCAAATTATAATTATTTCTTTTCTGGGATAATTTTCAAGACTTCATTAGATCAGTTGATGATATTTATCCCAAAATAGATAAATTAAGCCTTTAATATAATCAAAGTTTTACTTACGTAAACTTGTTAAAAAAGAATGATTTAAAACTCATCCATTTACTTTGAAGTTTAATGAGCAAAACAGATATAATTTGCAGTGTTAAAACCATTGAGGCACAATAAAAGCTAAAAATATGTCCTTGCAAATGGCGAAATTAATTTCCATAGAGTACATATGCCTTGTTTCCCACAATCAAACTGTCACAGCATGAAAACATTCTCCTGCGTGTGGAGGTTTTGATACCCATTTCCCTGGTGAAAGTGTGTAAAAGGATCTGAAAGAGTTATCGACAATTCATACAGTATCCCATATTTCATTAGATAGCACACGCAGAGAACATATCTTGACTCTGAAGGGAGATGAGGCAACAATGTTTTAAATGACTATTGACTCCACTAAATTTCCTGATAATGTCAGAAGACTGTAGTCTGTCAGGTTCATAAGAGACTCGGGATGATACAGGAATCCAATTATGTGAAGTCTATTTAGTTGTCCTGTTTGCTAAGCCAAAGGTTAACGAGAACTGCACTGCAAAAACCTCCTGTGGTATTACAAAGTATTTCTTATGCTGCATAACATGTAAATGAAAAAGTATTTTAATCAAGTCTTTCTTTAACTCTTTAATTGCAATGGAGCACTATACAATGCTGCAAATTAAAATCTCATGATGGAAGAAGTGATTTTAAAAATCTGCCACTCAACTAACGACATTGTGACTAATTATTGAAGCAATTATTACTGAATATTTCTTATTTGCAATGGAAAAAGATGTTTGGGTCACAGAGCCATAGATAGTCATTGCTAACATTAAATCTTTATAAATACTAAGCTATGGCCTCTAATTTTAGAGAGAAATTAATTGTTTTTGTTGCTAACACATTCAGATCTGTTTACACAGCTGACAAGTCTGAGCTCCACCAGACTTGAGTAGTGAGCTCTGGAGCAGATGACTCAACATTCACCGATTTCATTAAAGATGAATAGGGGAAAAATTCACCTGCAACAATGTCACTTGTAAAAACAGACTTAAAACAGATTTATGAGTTTTACATATGTGAGGTATCCTATTCAAAAGAAAGGGAGGGGGGAATAAGGGAAAACCTAACAGCTGTGGGAAAACAGATTAGAAGTGTTGAGTATCCAATTCTTTTTTGAGATAATGTAAACTAATAAAACATTAAAATGGATCCACATTCCAAAGACTGTAATTACCACATGACACCATGCTGTTGGTGCAGATCCTGCATATCAACTTAGATACGCTCCTGAATACAAGGACATAGATTTACCCACCTCTCCCAAACTTAACTACTGTTTCTGCAAACACTACCACAGACGTACTTCACAAGTATACTAGAAATTCAGACAGTCTTTGGCTTTTTTTGTTTTATTTTCTTTGTTCGGGTTGCTGGGGTACTTTGATTGGCATAAATACTTTCCGCAGAGCAATACAAGATAGTAATTCTGCCTTTACAAGTAAAGACTAGAAAGGCACAGGAAAGTAATGCATTAGAGATAATAGTAAGATGTAGAGAAAGCAAAGCCTGTTCTGCTTTCACTTTGTAAAATACTCAGGTTCAACTCCTAGTTTAAATGAATGTTATAAAAGTAGAAATGCTTTATTTTTCTGCATTTTTCTCAGGTCAGAAAATATACATACAACATAACCACATCATTATTTGAGCCTTTTAGGGGCTGCTTTGTTTTGTTGTCCTGTTTGTTTTCTGTTTTATTAAAGGTGGACCTCACTAGCTGGTATTGGGAATATACTACTAGAAGAAAATTATCTGAGCAAAACTGAAAGATGTGCTGTAAAATACATTGTAGGGACAACCATGCAAGGAAGCAACTCTAATATTTAATGGGTTTCTGCAGTTAAATGCTACAATTTCATGAATTTGTAAACAATCCACAGTTAGTTGGTTCTGTCAACAAGGGTTCATATTGATCTCAGCTAATACTTCCCTGCATTTCTAAGCAGCGGCAACTCTTAAAACCTGCAACATGGTCTAGAATTGAATACATATTGTACTGTATTCATATTATTTACTATTTCAAAACATAATCTTGCTAATATCCATAAATTCTAACTGCTCCAGCAAGAATCAAAGTAGGTACTTGAAAAGCAAGTGAAGCTCCACCAATTTTAACAGGAACACCTCCTGCTTAAAGCCAGACACAGGTTTAAGCAGTTTACTGGTGAACTCAGCAAAATACCTAACATGCACTCCCATGGCTTTTTTCCTGAAGTTCAATCACTGCAATAGACTTCTTCAACTTCCAAATTGTTGTGCAGCCTTGCTTCAGTCTAGGAACATATCACAGAATCATAGAATGGTTTGGTTTGGAATGGACCTTAAAGTTCATCCAGTTCCAATCCCCCACCATGAGCAGGGGCACCTTCCACTAGACCAGGTTGCTCCAATCCAGTCCAACCTAGCCTTGAACACTGTCAGGGATGGGGCAGCCACAGCTTCCCTGGGTAACCTACTTGACTCACCACCCTTACAGTAAACTTTTCTTCTTGTCAAAAACATGCACTGAATTAGATACACACTAATAATTTCCATGTGTTTCAGTAATCCAATACTTCAACCAAAGCTACTTACTGAGTCGTCTGTGGCAGAAGGTGGCCACCCTTCCCATAACTGGTGTCGGACAGGGATACTAGTTAGGTCGTAGACATTCCGCTTTACCTGGTAAAAGAATTAAAAACTTTAAAAATTGGACCTTGCTCTAACAGGCAAATTGCATTATTTTCATCATAATCTCATTATTTTTGTGTGTTTTGCTTTGTTTTCTAATTATTGCACAATAGGTTCCTCCCAACACTCACAAGTTTTCACACAGGACTGCCAAAAGCAATTAAATGATGTTAAAGGAAAAAAAAAATTAAATCTATAAAATATTCATAATGATTCATTATTACTTCAGCATCATAAATATGTAAAAACTCATAATACAAATTTTCACTGTAAAAAGTATTGCAAAGTAATGAAACAGAAGGAAAACAGAAGGTAATAATAAAAATCTTTACAGGTTTCGCTAGTTTATGTTACATCTAACGCAATGACAAATGCACCTATTTTTTGCAAAAGTTCCTTAAATGGGACCAAAACCAAAGCTGAGTCTATTAAACATGAAAATAAGAATTAAGAAGCACATTCCCGATGCAGGCAACACATTTCAAATGTTTATTAACAAAATGCAAACAAACTAATGTTTACATCAACCCTTTTCTTGTGCTATTAAGATAAAAGTTGATACTATTAACCATCTTTAGGTGATGGTTGTCAGGAGGAAGGGAAGAGAAGAAGAAAGAGTTGGAAATTTTGAATACAGGAATAATGATGCAAAACACAAGAGTTACATAACTCTTTCAACAAAAAAACAATTAACAGGGATAAAAAAGCTGGCATATTTTATCAGAGGTTTTGTGATAAGCAATAACTTACACTACAAAAAGATGTATTTTTGTACTTGGGCTAGAGACTGGTATCTCAAATTCTGATTAATATCTTATACTTGAATGTCAAGACTGCACAAGCAACCAGCCCATGTAAATATTGCCCAGCTGGACAAGAACTGTGAGCAACAAACCACTGAAACAGAGCAATGCTGGCTTTTGGTCTGCCTTCCATAAAACTGCTACACAGGAATACAAGGTCTTCCCATACCTTTACAGGTCTACTTCCAAGTACAGATCTCAAGAACCTATATTACATCCAGAAAAGCATTCTCAAACTGATACAAGTGAGATTTGATACATCTTACTAATATTTTATATGGCTATTGGCTAGACAGAATATCCAAGGAAGTCAAAGTTATGCATCCCACTCCCAGCTCTAAGAGGGCTGTACAGTTTAATGCCAACAGACACAAGAACCAAGTCTTTGACATATTAACCAAAAGTTATTAAGGCAGATGGATAAGACTAACTTAAAGAAAATGCCACATAGAATCATAGAATAGTTAGGGTTGGAAAGGACCTCAAGATAATCTTCCAACCCCCCTGCCATAAGCAGGGACACCTCACGCTAAACCGTGCCACCCAATGCTTCATCCAACCTGGCCTTGAACACCACCAGGGATGGAGCACTCACAACTTCCCTGGCCAATATCTACACAAACAAAGTACAGTGCTCTTACTGTATTTCCAATTCTCAGATCATCCATTCAATTATTGTTGCTCATTCTCACTACTTATAGTAGCAGTATTTCATACTATCAAAGTGCCCCTTAGTTAAAACTGTGAAGAATTGTCTCACATTTCTGGATAGTTTTATATATATGCTAGATGGATAATAATTTCACTATTAGTTTAAAGCTTTATAAATACTCTGCACAGATGAGTGAAAACAATTGCTTCAATTTATTACCCAAGAGTAAAATACATTACTTCTAACTCTTGAGTCTACATCTCACTAAGTATGAAAATCTGACCATGTGGGCTCCTTATGCAGACATTTCAGTATCATGACATATATTTGGGTTGGGTTTTTAGCTCAGCTTTACATTCATTGTATATGTTAGAGTCATTAAGATACATCTCCTTTTATTTCTTTAACTGATAATTTTTATATATATATATATATATACACCAAATAACCTCTATGTCAACACTGCTTTTGTTCATGAGTTTTTGCAGGGAGACTGATCTGGTAACTAGGATTCAATTGAAAAAATTAAAACCATATTTAACAAAATAAAACAACAAACATATTTTAGACATAGGATACTGAAATATTTATTAGCAATTAAAATGGACTTCATATTAGTGCTTCCTCATATGGATGCTTCATGCTTTAAAAAATTTACGTATCACTTATCAAAAACATACTTTAATTAATTTCAAATACACATGTATGGCAAATCCTTAGATATTTGCACATATGTATACACACACACCCCCCTGTGAAAAATGGAATAATGGAAGCCTATACTCTATAGGACTTGATATATGTACTGCTTCTTAACAAGAAGATAGCCTGCTGTGTGGTATTTGTTTCACAGTACTGTCAAGGTAAAGAGATGTCATTACTCTGAACTGACACCACAACAGCCCATCAAAATGTAACAATACTGATCTGTGATCACAAAAATACAGCTGTAACTATTTTAGTTTTCTCTCATTAAAAACCAGAATAAATTGTCCCTGCGACATAACTGCTCTCCAGTCACACACCAAAAAAGTCTTATTAATACCATTTTTACTATATAAAACTCTCAAATGAGCTACATTCAAAAAACCAGTGAAACTTTCGTACAGAAACATAGCATCAACAGAACTACGTAATACTGTTTTCAAAAAGCCCTCAGAAGTAAAAATAAATAACTCAGAAGTCACATTCCTCAAATTCCCTTTTAAGTCCCAAGTACAACAGAAAGGCATTATGAAAAAAACAGTATTTCCCTTCTTTCATTAACTCATCTGTAACTGCACTGAATTCAATAACATTCCTCTGCTATTCTAAGCTTGAAAGGCATGCTCGGGGTAAAGTGTTATGTTGGTATAAAGCACAATGCCAGACTGATGTGCTGGACAAAAGTGATCAAAGTTGAAGTAATTTTAGCCAACGCACAAGTATTCTGCTGCATTGTTCTACCAGAATGACATCTGTTGAGCAACTCGTCGCAGAATAAACTAGTTGTTACAGGCAGGCCTGGTTGGGTAGGGGACCATGTAAGGCTTATTAGGGTAATGTTTGATTAAACAAACTGCTGGAGTTAAGATCACAACTGGATTTGGAATTCATGCTAAAGTAGTCCTCTTTCAAACAACAAGCCACAATCAATTACTTAAGATAAAATAAGCTTGCTTTTAAATAATGATTTAATTTTAGGTTCTTTTGATAATTAGAATAGTTTTACAAAAGCAGACTGCAAAACGTTTTAGAGACTAGGAATATTTGCCAATTGAGCACAGAAAACCCTTTTTCTTCATGAAGTGACTTAATTTCAGTTTAAAATTAAAAATTCTGTAAGGAGGAAAAAAATCTGTATAAAACAGAATCATAAACTGCTTCTTCATTAAGCCAGTGAAATACAAACACACATGCAACTGAAAGTTAGTGTAGTAAATAGATGAAGTCTGTGTTAAAGTTTTTATTTATAAATTCACATGATATTAATACAAGGACTGAAATCTGTTAAAATCTGTGTAAAGAGAACTCTAACTTCTAGTGCCATCCACTGAGCTACACTTATTGGCAAACTTCTTGGTCCCCCACCTTTGATCAGTCTGAAATACGCATTGGTGGTATTGTCTTTGTGCAGCCCACAATTTCTTTTCATAATGTTCAGATGCCATGGTGACTGGCACATTACTATGGCAGCCACCCTTGGGATTATAATCTCCAGAATATATGAGATCATTTGAAAACAAAGTAAAGGCACATCTATTTGGTTCCACAAATCAGCTGTGAACAGTATCAATGCCACCATTTAAACCAAATACCCCATATATTCCAGATGTAATTTTACTTGGAAAATTACATGATTCCTGCAGAATGCCCTGCCTTGCAACTATAAATTGGTGCTGGAGAAGCACATGAAGTTTTACCTTAACTCCCTTCTACTATTTAGAAGGGAGTTAAAATATCAAAAACTGAATATTTCAAGAAAACTTATACATCAAAGTAGCCAACACCCCAAGAAAACTTCGCAGCTACAGGCAGAGTCTCATTTTCTTATCATACACTGGCTTTTTTTTAAGCAGTGGAGTGTGTTGCTCTAAAATTAAGGTTAAACAGAGAAGATACATTTTGTTTGTACCTATGAAGTTAATCCAACATTCAAAGCCCTTCCGCATCTGTATTAGTCAGGAAAAATGAGGTAAAATGCATCACAGGGTAAGAAATCTCTACCAGGTAATGCGATGATGACAACCTTCTGGCGGTTTCACTTAGGAGGAAGTAGTTATTTTCTAACTCTGAATTAGAAAAATCTGAAATCTACTGTAAAAAAAGAAATATCTAACACCTATCAAATTGTTAAAATATAAATTTATGCTGAATCATCAAAGAACTGTCATGCCTGAATCTGTACCTTTAAATCACAACAAAGTTTAACAGTAGTTTCCCTCAGGCTGTTTTCCGCTTATACAGGTACAAAGTTAATTGAAATAATGTAGATAATGAACTTTTGTTAGTCTTATTATTAAATATAATTTATGCAAAGCTGTAAATTGGCTGAGATGCTAAAGACTGTTCCAGGCACATAGGCAGCATGAAAGACAGTGCAAAAATGAGTGCACGAAAGGGAGACAAAAGGAGCAATAAAGTCAGAGGACTGTGAGGAATGTGGAATGCGAGTTGGGGGATGCAGGGAAATGAGATCCGATGCAGACAGAGCAAGGTTGCATGGGGCACTGATGGTAAAGTGAGAATCTTGACTTTGACATTGTAACAGAGAAGAAGCCAAGACAAGTAAGCAAAATATTCAGGGGACAGCAATGATTTGGATGGGACAAATACAGAAAGAAACGCAAAGTAAGCAAAAGCATTTTGTTGGAGAAAGATGGAAAGAAAGGAGGTGAAACCAGCTAAAGCAATAGTCTTCAAGCCTTAACATCTCTGCCAGACAAAATTCCACTGACAGATAGCAAAGGGCATTGGGAATCTGGCAGTAATACACTGGAAGCAGAGATAGACTCTACCAAGTTTCTAAGCATAGGGAAGCGACAAAGTAATGTATCTGCAAAGATGACGTTATCAACAGTTATGAACAAAAAGATGTGCTAGATAAAAGGGCAATTTCAGTTAGCTATGGACCAACAAGAATTATTAAAAAGATAGAGATGCAAAACTAGAAAGAATTTCTGATTCAGCATCTCTGCCACAACCTATTGCAATAGATTTGATCCACAGTAATAATAAAGAAACAGGACATAAATGGAAGAAGCTAGGAGAGAAAATTAAAATAAGTGATCCATATTTAAAATTTTACCATAGCAGAAAGTATTTTGGATTTTATCAGGAAAATGCTACCAGCAGTCAATGAGAAACTGAATTTCTTAACTTCAAAAAATGGCATGTGCGGTAATTTTTAGCCAGCAACCCACAAGTAGGATATATTCACATATAGCAAGTAACCTACTAAATGAACCACAACCAGCATTAGCACCCAAACCAGAACTCTCAGGTCACTTTACACAAGATTCCTTTGATGGGAATTGTACATGTCTGCTCCATAAAAAATTTTGTTTGTCTCTCTGTATTTCAAAAACACAGTAAACTACAGTAAAAAATAAAGAACAAAGGTTATTTAAATGAGCACATTTTAATTTTAGTGTAGGCTTTACTTCATAAACAATAATGTAATTCTAAAGACATCAAATGATAACCAGCCTCTCTTTCTAGCAGCTGACTGAAGTTTGAATTATGGAAGACTTTCAATTAGTAAATTGAGATGTCACAATTGGGCCATTTTTAAATACTGGCATCTGCTTCTCAAGAATTTTATACCAAATTCTCCAAGGGAGACTCACTATGCTAAGATAACTATTTACATTTATACACATACTCAAGTCACTCGATTGTAATATAACAGAAAATATACACTTCCAACCTACATATTTAAAATCTATACTGAATGCAAAAGAACTCTTCTGTCCAAGCTTGCCAGCCAAAAGTCAGCTGTGATTCAGCACTTTTATGAAATACACAAGAACTCAAATGTATATTTTACTATAACACATTCTCCAATTAATTTTTTATTTCACAACTCTTCCTCTATTTCACTATTTTTACTTTGTAATAGCTCTGAGAAGATTCTGGTCTGAAACATTTATTTATCCATTTATTTATCTGGTTTCATTTATGAAGTTTTCCCTTTTAGAAGGCTAAAGCTTTGAATAATTTTTAATATAGATGTTTAAATAAATGTTTAATACAGAACAAAAATGCATGAAATTCTAACACAATTGGTTTAAATTCAATGTCTGAAAACATATTTTTTGCTTATTCTGTCACAAGTAAAACCGAAACAAATAAGGGCACCAAAACTTGTGTAACTTCTTAAAGTAGTGTTCTTTTCCCTCTAATTATAAGTTTAATTTTTAAAATTAAAAATAATATGCAATTTCACACCTTCCTAAAGGAACCTAAAGGAATGCCCACTGTACACCAGCCACATACAAAGCAGAATTCATTGGCACAGTTATAACACAAAAAATATCAGTAGAAAATTTTCTGCTAAGTTTTCGTGTATGACCTTCTTGTAATGAAACACAACTTACGTACAGAAAAGCCACTAATCATCCAACTTTCAATTTACAGTGTATGGAACAGTGCTTGGACAAAAATAAACCCAGTTTAAGCTACTATTAAAAATGGGTTATATTGTACTGTACTACTCAGTAAACATTGTGCCAGTATCTTCATTAGAAAGCTTGTTGAATTCATCACTTAAGGATTCAAATTAACTTAGCTCTGGAAAAAAATGTCTTATTTTTGTGACATTTTGCTGGTAAGAGTTCAAACAAAGACAATTAAGTCACATTAAACACTAAGCAAAACCCAGCAAATACATTTTTTGATGTTTCCAACTCTTTAATTTCAGTACCTAGAAAAGAGATTGAAGTACATGGCTTTGCCTCTCACTGTTGGAAAGGTAGAGTTAGATCTTCATATACCTAGGGATTAAAATGAATACTTTAACATAATCCACATTATTTCCAATTTGTGATGAGGCAAGAAGAAAAAGGTACCTACTAAGAAAGATTAAGTGGCTGAATAAATAAATGCAAAGTTAATGTATTATTTTGTGATTATGCATTTTTAAATTGGGGAGGAAGGAAAATTTTCAGGAAGAAGAATCCGCAAACAGACAAAACTTAACAGAGAGATGATTCATCATAATAATTTTAGTAAAAACCATCTCATTTAGGAATATAAGATCCTAGATACAAGGACAGACTCACCAGTACCACTTTCAAAAAGATGTAGATTCTTTACTCCCCAACTAAGTAATTGCAGCCTCATTCCCCCAAATTTATATCCATCACAGTGAGTCATCAAACAAAATCCAAACCAAAAATGCCAATTCCATTTTACTGATGTAAGTTCTGAAGCACTACACATAGTCCTAGTTACTTATGGGAAATACTACCGGCAAACTTTATATGTCCAGAAGTCAAAAAACAAACTGCTGGGCGGTTCTTTCCTAAGCTGGCTGGCTATGTTCTGTCTGACAGGAAGACACCTTTAAAGACTCTACTTAGTCACTTTATAGCCTCATTGAGCAACTATATTTCTAAGCTGTAACACTTGTTCAAATAATACAGAATTTTTTAGCTGGAAGTTGCTACCAAGCCTATCTAGTTTATTAATCACCAGATGATTTAAAAATTCATGAAATGTAATGAGAACTCATTCCATTTTGTAAAGAAGCATTTGGCAGCAGCCTTTCAGCAACAGAACTAACACTGTGAATAAACTACATTCAGAAATTTCACAATTATTAATATTTCATTATTCTCTATTTCATTCACTGAACCTCATATTTTAAATGACTTTTAAACCAACCCTTCTTGGATGGCATTTGGCCTTTTTTAATGTGTCTGTGACAAGTTAGTATCTTACTACAACCTACAATAAAAAATGGCTCACCAGGTAATACCAGTACATTTTTGTGCAAATTTTTGAAACAGAAAATAAAAGCAAAGCTTCAACTAAACTTTACTGAGTCTTTTGACATGAGAACTTATGATTGCCTCATGTCATATATCTAGACCCACACAAGAATCTGAGAAGATGGATGTTCCAAGTACACAAGATGATTCCTCAAAGATTCAGCAAGACTTTTTCCTAACCTCAGCTCCCTGTCCAGCAATGTTGAGGTTTGATAATTAATCTGAGCTCTCTTCAAGTTACCAGATACTACTTTTTGCCACTGCTTTGGAGCTGGCCTTTACCTGGGCTGCAGCAAGTGGTCAATGTTAAGTATATTCACTATGTTACATTACTCACTATATTCAAATTCTATTTACAACTGTTTCATTATCTTTGAAATGTTCTTTTACTTTTGAGTGCCTCAGTTTTCTGCCACCACACATGCATATTTTAATTGTGTGGAATAAAGAAACCTCTTTGCTGATCTCCAGCCTTACATACTCAAAATTAACTACCTTCTAGAGGAGTGTTACTGCTAAATACAAGTTCCAGTCTTCTGAGCTTGATGCACAAGTTACCGGTTGCTGCTATATGGCCTGCACTGTGCAAAGGTTCAGCCTACATAATTATTATTATTCATTGCTTGTAGTGCCTAGGAGACCTAATTGTGATAATCCCCTCTGAACTTAAAACCGCATGACCCTTTGAAATTTTTAAAAGAAGGTTAAAAGAAGAAACAAATTCCTATAGAAGAAGAAGGGAAAACACATTCTTAAGAAATTGAAGCAAGAGACACGAGTATTAAAAAAAAAATGAAGGAAAAAAAAAAAGGTTGGGGAGAAGAAAAAAATCATTTTAGCAGCACACAAGCATGAGGTTGAAATAGGGTATAGAAGAATTAGAGTGTGAGCTAGCTGTGACATTAGAGATTGAAAGGAAGATGTGATTAGGGTTAAAAGAGATCAAACAACAAAGACTTTCTGCCAAAACAATTTTATGAATTTACTTGAAAACACCTTAAAAGACTCCTACTAACAAAATAAAACTGATGATACTACTTGAAGGGGTTTTTTTGTTTGTTCTACATATACTGCACTGACACAGAAAAGATACATTTTGAAGTCCTAGTTTGTTTTTCCATTCAGTAGGAATGGTCATTTAGGACAACATACTTATTACTAACCTAAATGAAAAAGCAGTGCTCTGTGGAAACTTTTAACTGACCTTTATGCACATTAGAAAAGGCAACTGCTACTGAGACACCTGTCACCAGATCACCATCAAGATGCAACTACCCTTTTGACAATGCACTCAATTGCAACATAAAGGGTAAATATAGTTCCTAACACTGTTCCCCCAAGGAAAGGGGGGAAATTACCAAACCAGATTGTTAATGCTACCATCGCAATTCCAACTGGTTTTAGGTCCTAAAATGTTGATATATTGCCAAACATCGGGTAATTTATTTCCACTAAAACTTAACATTTTAAGACCCCTTTAAAAATAATGGGACAAACTTTGGAGGCCAATACTCATGCAAGATCCTGCATCTGGCAGAAAAAATAAGATTTCAGTTTTGCTATAGAAATGTTACTTTAGTTACCACCTTCTGGAAGACTTGAGAGTGCTTCACAAAGCAGGGTAGGAAAATTATGTGAAGTCCAGGGGGTTATTTTGCACTCTGCTGCAGCAGTGCATGAGGCTGTAACAAAGCTGAAGCTAGACAGATATAAGAATATGCAAGCTGAATAAGGGTATCTCTGGGAAGAAGCCAGATAAGATAAGATAAGAAAACTCTGCATATTAGAAAAGCGTAACTGTTAAGATCAGTTCTCTGATCTCTGGAGCTAAAAAAAAGCCATATGAAAACCACTAGCTGAAACAGCTGGTCTATGAAATGCAACAGAAGACTGCACCAGGGTAACAGTTTGTATCTGGGCTAACCAGATGAGAAAGATCATCAGGAGGCAAGGAAAAAGTAATTTCATACGGATTGCTACTTAGCAGATTTAATAGGCAATCCTAATAGAATCAGAGAACAGCTAAGGTTAGAAAGGACCTTAAGATCATCCAGTTCCAACCCCCCTGCCATAGGCAGAGACACCCCACACTAAACCATGCCACCCAAGGCTTCATCCAACCTGGCCTTGAACACTGCCAGGGATAGAGCATTCACAACCTCCCTGGGCAACCCAGTCCAGTACCTAACCACCCTCACAGTAAAGAATTCCTTCCTTATATCCAATCTAAACCTCCCCTGTTAGATTTGAACCCGTTACCCCTTGTCCTGTCACTACAGTCCATAATGAAGAGCCCCTCCCCAGCACCCCTATAGGCCCCCTTCAGATACTGGAAGGCTGCTATGAGGTCTCCTCACAGCCTTCTCTTTTCCAGGCTGAACAGCCCCAACTTTCTCAGCCTATCCTAATTAATACATTAATCTCAGTAATTAAATCATTAATTTGGAGAAAAATATACATTGACTTTTACTGATCATGAAGTTAAGGAATGACTGAGAACAGCAACTTTGATCCAAGCTATTTAAAACTGGTATGAAAACACAACTACTAAATACATTCCGTGCTTCCCAACATCTCTCAGACTTTTCAGAAGCTACTGTCAATACTGGTAATATATGAACAATGGTTGGGAAGTAAGAAAAAACAAATCTACATGCCAGTTACACAGGTTTGATCCTATTTTGTTCTTACCATGTGCATATATTCAGATCACTGCACAAGCAAGTGTAATTTTACAGTTCCCGTCTTTCTATCTATTCTACTTCCCTTGTCAGGAATCAGTGCATAAACTCCTCACCAACACTTCATACCAAGTATGTACCATGCTTTCCTATATCTTGTATTGGCTGTTTCATTTAATTTTTAAGGAACTAGTTGTCTCAAGGAGTTATAGCATAGCAAATATTTTGGATATAGTCAGGTTCCCAGTCATAAGGACCTTAAAGATTATTTCTAGGGTTTGAATTATCATTAGAAGTAAAAAAAAGAGATTTGATGTGACTCTTGCAGTGGAAAGTAGACCTGCTATGTTTTCATGGCTGTCATGATCTGAACAAAAGCAAAGTTTAGACAAATTTATTTGAAGAAAAACACCCTCATCTTCATTTGAAAAGAAACTGATTTCTAACAGCCTTAAGCATGACAAAAACATATACTGGTCTTTCATCACTTCCCTACTTGGGCATTTTCATGGGTTTCAGAAGTAATCAGTCATATCAATGAATGATAAAATAAATGGTCATTTTAGGAACTAACGATGTGAATGGAAGTCAGATGTCCAATTCTTGCCGCATTTAACTAAAGAGCACCATTTGTATCCAACGTGAAAAAATGGAACCACACAAAAACTGATAAAGAAAAACCCAAACCATTAAAAAAACCAAACAACCTTCGGTCTTCCAAATTTATTTCCACGTTGGTCCAAAGAGATGCTAACTCCTTCCCCAACTCAGATCATGATACCAAGACATATTCTCCTTCACGGATTTCATTGACTAACAGTATCTTTCTCCACCTCTACTTAAACATATTCCAGAATAAAATCAGATACAGTTCCAACCTTAAAAAAATGCACAGACCATATACGCTTCAGAAACAACCCTTGGTTTAACCTACCAATTCTGGATAGGACATCACAAAATCAGTATTTTGTCATTTGATTTCACTTGTCGCTATTCAACAAAGTACTCTCTTCTGAGAGAGCACTGCTACTAGTGACAACACAATCTAGTCACATTTTTGTAAATGGTCAATAATTAGGAAGGAGTTGCAAATGTAGACATTTTATGAATAAGTAGCTCAATCCACAAATTTAATGGACTATCACAGTTGTGCAGAACTTTCATGTAGAGAAATCCTCCATACCTCTAACCTCAATGTTTTTCTTTTTCCACCACTTATACACTTAGAGCTCACAGTAAGCCCGCTGCTTAGTGAAGACAGATGGGTAGGCTCTCTCTGCAGCACTTTTTATTCCCTGTGTGAGCCAACAAGATGTATCTAAAAAGGAAGATGAGCCACAAACCTGAAAGATCTTACGTATTATATGTGTTACCCAGAAACCCTGAAACTGTTGACCTGGTTCGTTCACCTAGCTTCTTGGTATCAGGCAGTTGGCAGAGTCTTCCATGCGAGAACTCAGTATGAACTCAACAATGAAGTAAACCATGATGTTCTTTTCTGTCAGTGTATAAATTTACTACATTATTTTATGTAGTTGAGTTTGATTAGATAGTCTATTAATGACATTTGAATTCAAGTTAAATTATGAAACAAGATTTACTGAGCTATTAGTCAGCTTGCTACTAACAAAAGCATTTTTTGGTACTTCCTCCACTTCATTTTCATGTCAACCAAATCACCACTTCTTTTGGGTTTTTTTCTTTACATCAACAATATTCAGAAAGGATCTGAAATTCATTTCTGCTTTAACCAAGGAATGGCTGTTGGTTTCACACTGGAAAACTATGCAGACAATCTGCACAGTGTCAACATCCACACATCAATTACAAATATAGTTACCAATATTGCTACATTTAAGGTATATGTATATAAGGTTCCTGATTATAGTATTAACAAGCAGCTCTCCTATATACATTTTTTAAAGAAAATTCAGTCTATTTAACAATTCACTAACAAAGCTATTCCTTAGCTCATCCCTGCCATAACCTGCTCTATTCAGAAACATATGGGAAAAGACATTAAATAACCAGTGAAAACCATGGACTTCTGGTATTAGTGCTACACATTGCATACCCCTATTCATTATTCCACCTCCCTTGTTTAATCTATCATTAAGACTCAGTGACCCCACACTAAATTTAAAGCAGATCCTTCCTTCCTCCCATGCCTAAATTCACATACTTTTCTAGCTGGGGATGCCCTCGAGTATTAGCCACTCTACAGGGTTTCTCTAATCTCAGCTCTGAACTATGTTGTGCTATAGAAGCAAGAAATTGCTGGTTTACATCTTTAACTATGGAATCTTCCACCAAAAAAACTCCCTCATTTACTTAATAAGATAGAGAAAAATCCTTCTTTTAGAACATATTTAACATGTACAAAAATTATGCATTTCCCTCTATATGATATAGAATGTAAGTTACAAAGATTATTTTAAAGCACTGCTTCCCTGCACTTGAGTTCAAAACACAATTTCATTGGAAACAGTTTTGAAGCTTTCAGAAGTTTATCATTACATTTTCTAAGAGCTAGATCTTTATTTGCATTCAAAGTCAATATGAAATAGGCTTCTAATAAATAAACAAAAAAATATCAAAAAACCAAGAAGATGACAAAAAAGTCAGGTATTAGATTTGCTTCTGGTTTTTAAACATAGGAGCTAAAAATATGTAGAACATAGAAAGACCTCTATCTTTTTCATTTCTTTTTGTTGACACAGTTTGCACTTTAACAGTAGTGGCAGTACAGGTGAAAATATATTTAGAGTTTGCTGAATGAGGGACAAGAATAATTATCGTTAACATCTGTATGTATTTATCAACTATACCCCTGTCTTCCTCTTCTATGATAAGGTGAAAATTGATCTTCATCAGGATGTTCAAAAGTTTCACTCACAGTAAGACTGTGAGTGAAAAAGAGATGAAATTCTGTTAACAAAATTAATCAGGCTAAGGTGTAATCCAAATATAATTTTTATCTTTGCCAAAAGCAGCCATACAATTTTTTTTGTTTCATGCATAACACTATTTGTAGCATATTTAAATATTTTTAAACATACTTCCTCAACAAAGGGACTTTTTATTCCCTGTGCCATCCAACAAGATGTATCTAAAAAGGAAGATGAGCCACAAAAAGAGCTGCAACCTGACTAAGAATCCCAATCTCCAGTCTCCCTGGTTTTTACTTCTTTAAGTCTTTCCGCCAACAAGTCAGCACCTGAACTAGTAGTAGGTGTACATTAGTTGTATGTATTTGTAGGATATAAAAAGATGATGGGGAAAGCAAGCTAGTGAGTTTTAAGTTATCAAAAAGCACATTATTCTATGTGCAGGATATAAGGGGTATTTCCAAGTCTTGCCCTCTATTAGAAGTTACCTAATGACAGAAAATATTATGAACAGTTAAAATCAACACAATAAGCTGAGAGCAACAATGGAAAACCTGATGTCTCTGTTCTATGCAGGTACAGACACAGGAAAATGAACAGAAAATGTTACCAGAGAATGAGAAAAAACAATAGATGTAAACTCTATAAAACTGGTACATGAAATGATTTGATGATAAAAATTATTTGGAAGCCTCTCCAATGAGGACATTACAAGCATCAAACCTTTTATGGAGAAAAGAAGTCCTGGTTTGGTGAACCTAACCTTTTTATCAAAGGCATACTGGCACCCCCCTGCCAAAAGCTGTTTCACATGCTTGAACTGCATTTACAACAGAAAAACTGACCCAAAAAAAAAGCCTCAGAAGCTGTCTAAACAAGAGCATTCTTCTTAGGGTGAAACCTCATGAGAAAAGCTCTCAACCTTAATTTTTTCAAGATGGGGGATAAGTCTGTTCATTCTTACCCCCTGCTGATTTCCAGGTTATTCAAATTAAACTGCTACTAGGAAACATGTTTTGATTAGCAAGATTACCTACAAGCCTCTCAGGACCTGTGTGAGACACCAAAATTTACATACTGTCCTGGGTTCAGCAGTAGCAGTCATTTATCTCCTTAGTAGCTGGTAGAGTACTGTGGTTTTGACTCTCAGCCTGAACTGATAACATGGGCATGCCATACCTCATTCTACAGCACCCAGGATTGCCAGGCGGTCTCCCATCCAAGTACTAGTTGGATAAATAAAACAACTAAGGCCCTAGGTCTGCAACTTCAGATGTTCCTCCTGAACTGGACGGGCTTCCAAAATTGGACCAGTTAAATTAAAAATACTCCACAACACCAAAATCACAATTTTCTTTTAGAACTTTTGATTTTGAAAGGGAATTACATGACCTTGATCTTCTAAGAGGAGTGAACAACTGAGTCTCTCTTGATGCAACAAGAATTTATTCTCTGTATCTTCAGTGGTGGCCACCTTAGAGAACTGTCTAGCTTGAGTAACTCAGAAGCCACATGCTGCTCTAAAAAGAAAGTTGTTTCATGAAGGCAGGGGACAATATTTCTTAAATATATGGCTAAGAGAATTTCATTAATGTTTGACCAAAACACTACAGGGAGTTACCTCTTCTGTAGATTCCTTTCATATGCTGCAGAACAACAGAAAATTCAATGAGCACTTTAGGAAAAGAGCTAACATGAAGCTATTCTGACCATTTTCACTATTCTACTGTGCAAACTTGTCATTTTACTGAAACAGAAAGACTTGAAAAAAGGTTAACTCAATTAAACATACATATTATTTCCTTTGTGTTTTTCAGTGTTAGCTCAAAATGCAACTCTCTAACTGCTTATGGCAGGGGGGTTGGAACTAGATGATCTTAAGGTCCTTTCCAACCCTAACTATTCTATGATTCTATTTAACAGGCAGTGAATGCTATTCCATTTAATGAAAAAATTATTTAAGTTGGAGGTTATTAAAACCTCAGCTACTCATTTCCCCCAAAATACATCCAGTGCTGCACAGAATTAACAAAGTCCCTACCAGAACTACTTTTTCTCTAAAATAAAACTCGAAACTATGTATTACAAAACAATACTCACAGATAACAAATCTTAAGATCAGGAAAGATCTATTCAGCTCAAATTAACACATTTCTATAAATCAAAGCAAAATTTATCCTCACTTTCATTCCTGTTACAGAATTATCACCTCAATAGCCAATAAAAAGAAAAATCTAATGAGGTATTTCAGTATCTCCCAAAGAAATATTTTCAGCTCTGTTTTTCTTTTATGTGCTTGAAAGGAAAAGAGTAATGAATTGCTCCTGTGCAGTCTTTATTATTATTCTGTTATAACAACAAGAGAGTTACACCGAGTCTTTATTTTTCACATCCTGCAAGATGTTTTTTCTCACTGCAACAATGGCAAAGGAAACCTGTGCCCAGAAAGGACAGTTATTTAATAGCAACCAAGATGCTCTGCTTTGAGCAGTAAACTTTCTTGCTTCTACTAACAAGTAATGGGCTGAGATGAGAAAGACTTATTGGGTAGCTAAGAGATATCTGAGAGCTCTGCAGTCTAAGATCCACAAAATAGTCCAGTATCTCTTAGGAGTAAGTTTCCATACAAACAAGGATCTAGACTTCTACCAACACCCAGGCCATTCAGCTCCTGGACTACTTCTACCTATTGTGATGAACATCCATTACCGGAGAGAAGCAAGCACTCTCTAACCCTAAAAGCATCCACATACACCACAAGTCATGGACCTCAGACAGAGAAGACAAACCTGTAATAGTCCATCAAGAACACAGAAGTTTGAAGAATTTAGGAGATTTTGCTGGCTATTCACCTGCAGAGAGAATATGTCCTGGATCCAAAATTGTTTCAATTGTGGGAAAAAAAAAAAAAGTGAAATTATAATCACCTATTTCATGACCCATGTGAGAACACTTAGGAGAAAATTAGTTAAAGGCACATCCAACAGATGAAGAATGGATATTACAGACAGGATATAAGCTCTGGAACACATTTAGTAGCACTCTTGTTGTTTCTGGAGCTTAGAGATCGGTCTTGAGTAAGCACAACCTGTAAAGTTCTGAAGATATCTTCCCAGTCTCATTTGTCAGAAACATTCTGAATCAATTGGGCAAATGACCTTTGGGCACTCAAACAGGTGGACCAGAAGAGAATGGGCCTTTCTGAAAGACCAAATGCTTTCTAAGACAAAAAGTCAAGTCTCTGAACATTCTTGTTAACATGTGATTATCACCGTGACACCGGGGTCGTGAGGCTTCAGCATGCTATCAACAGCTGAAAAACATTCTATAAAGAGCTTGTGATTCTGCCTGGGTGAGTGAGCTGTCACTTACTACCAATCAACAGAAAAAGGACAGAAAGTCACGTAGCAATCATCCCATCACATGGATGGGGTGACTGCTGACAATAAATCCAGTAAATGTATGTTGTGGCTTTGTGTTCCTGACATATTCAGAGTCAAAAATAGTTCTTGGGCATGAAATGAGCTGCAATGTACAGACAGGCATCAGGCTCAGACTGACCTCCTCAAGCAGTGAAACACCTCAAGTTCAGTAACATCAAAATTGTCTACATGTATGTGAAAATAAAGGCATTCAGGCACCCTATTTTAAAGATAACTATTTTTGTCTTATATTCATTTTAGATATTTGGAATAGTTTCTGTAAAATCCTCTTCCCCTGAAATAAGAGTCTGTTATTAAAGCCCAATGGATTAGAAGACCTGGAAAAGGCTTGCCTGCAAATGTCTTATGAAAACAAATTCCTGAAAAACAGCAGGAAAAAGGGTTGCTGGGATGGCAGAAAGCCAACAAAAAGCCAATAGCTGCTGGTAATGGTGTCACAGAGACAGGCATCTGAAAGTGTAATTTTAGACCAGAAGAAATGTGTGCAATCTTTCACCAAAGCTATGGAGAAAATGGACAGATCAGACTGCAGGAGAAACAGGTAACTCCTTTCCAAAAATCTTCAAAACTGTTTTGAAAGTAGAGTCTAAGATACCAGCTACAGAATACAGGTCCACCTATGGAGGCTTTGCCACTGACTGATACCCTGAGGACTCTATCACGGTTTGCAACAAAGCAGGAAGTCATTCAAAATCATCTGCAGTTCATTCTGTTACATATTTTCAACCTTGTTGCAGAACCTGAAAAGATCATTTGTGTAAGTGACAAAAAAGAAGATCCTTTCCCTAGACTTTGATATACAAGTAATGTTAGAAAAATGGGAAGACTTCTATTCATATCATGACCTCATCAAGAGCAATATTCCAGATCTGATCCTTGGAAAAAGGTCACTAAAAGATTAGAATCCGTGATGGAGATTTTGAGGATACGCTAATGTCACATTATCTTAAAATTAACTTACAAATGCACATCAGACATTAACCTTGGGAAAGGTGTAAATTTAACCTCTAAGAAAGCTCCAGCATCATGTAAATAAAGACGTTGAACTGTAGAAATTACAACCTTATGCTTCTGTTTTTCAGTATCTGTCTCTGAATCAGTAGATCTTAATGCCTGTTTACTGTGCAGGGATAGAGGAAGATAGAAAAGCACATTTCAGAATGAAAACTGCATAGAAATACTTGCAAATTAAATGCCTCTTTTTACTTTCATCAGAGCTTTCCTTTTAAAAAAGAATCAATAAAGCTTCACAAGAATAAACTGTATGCAGTTGCTCTTCCTGCATCAACATCAGCACCAATTAAATTCTGAACCCTAAATCTTTATTGTTTCCTATTAGCTGCTAACCAGAATGAACACTGTGATTTTCTGAAATCCCAGGCTGAGACTTGCTTCACTAGCAGCTAGAATACAATATTCTTGTTTTGACTTGTTTGCCGGGTAAACTTGACATTGAAGCTACATGGTGGAAAATAAATACATAATACCAAGATGTTAATTTTACAGAAACACTTAACTTTTGTGACCACAATTAACACTTGAGGGGGGTAAAAAAGCCATTGACAGGTCTGCCTACATCCTGCTTCTGCACCACATCTCGGGCTCCCTTTCCATGCGGCAGCTCAGCTCCAGCAGAAGCCAGGCTGCTGCTGACCCCAGGGGCTGCCTTCAAAGCAGCACATGGGGAGGAAGAGGGGAGCAGGATGACAGGGAGTTAAATACAGCTATAAAATGACATTGACTCCCTGCTAGGATACAAAACAGAAGTCTAAGGGCAAACGGCTGCTGAGAACAGCTCATCCTCTTCTCCTCCCTCTCCCACCCTCAAGCTCTGGGGACATGTCTACAAGGAGGGCAGCAGGACATGACTCCAAATGAACACCAACAGCTTTGTGGGAGCTGCATCCTGTTAGTGCAAGCAGACAGAAAGGCAGGATTTACCCTATATTTCTGGTGCTACAAGGTCTTCATTGTTTTATAAAATAACTAGACAAAGAAGATACCTTAAGGTATGGAAAGAGAGCTAAGTTTGTTTTGTGTAAACACTGCTTCATCTCTCTGACTTCATTGCCTAAGATCACAGAACTGCTACAACACAACTCCTCCAGAGCACCATGAACCTCATGATACAGTATTTTCAGATTTATTCTACAACAGTGACACATATCCCCAAACTGGAAAATGAACTAAAAAAAATATCCAGCAAGTCATCATTTGAACAGTGGTGGAACATGGGTAGCAGGTTTACAGAAATTAGAAGTAAACAAGTGTTTATCTATGATGGATAACAATTTCAAATGTAACACTACCTTTGAATTGCCAAGCAGTGAAAGAAAAGCGCACAAAACTGACTTCTTCTCCTTATTCCACCTGCATTAAAGTTAGCCATAATTCACAAACAGGAGAACAAAAGAATGCAAGGAATTGAAAAAGAAAGCTTTAAAGAAAAGTCTGAGAAGCATATTTTTGTCTATGAAACCAACCAAAGTCAAAGGAATCCTTTTGGGTGAACAAGAAAATCATCACAGAAAGAAATTCAGGAGTGGACCCTAAAATACGCTGAAGAACATGCCACTTTTTCCTTTACTCTGTATTGTTATAGAGGTAATAATTTTTTCCTACATCATAATTGAGAGAGACTGTAAGGTACTCAAATCAAGGTCCTTATTTATACACTTGAATATGTGCCACTTCAGGGGGAAAACTTTAAGCTCATTACACTAAGACAATAGGAACACTAACAGAAAAGCAGGCTTATGACATTTGTTTCATGTTCCACATTTGGCATTACAGTATTTGGAGTTACTTTACTACTTTACAACTGGTACGTCTGGTTTTAGTACAGCTTGTAGCACCTCCTTGCTTGCATAGTGAAGATGGGACTCTTGAGAGAGAGCAAAGTTTTTTGTTTCCTAATATTTATTTGTAATATATCAACTAATGCAGGTTATCTCAACCAAGGACAAGCCTTACTTGGCTTTCACTTCATCCAATTCCTCTTCTGTTTATGTTCAAGTAGAACAAGCTGCCCTTAAAATAAGAACATTCACACAACAGTTCACATTGGTTTAAGTAAAGCAGATTAGAGGTACATCTTTATTTTAATACTACGTACTGCTCTGGCACAGAGCTCTGAGATGTAAAAGTTCTAAGATCCACACTTCTAAGATGTAAACCACTATTAAAGTGCTGTCCTACTCTGGAAGTTTCTCTCATCACAACTCAAACATTCAGAAAGGTGGCACAGGAGTTTTAAAATGGCCTGAGATTTCAAAGAACAAAATGACAACCTCAAAAAATGCCACCTAACTACTGACCAAACCCAACCTGTTTCAAGGATATAAATGCCCATCAAACATTAATAATTAAGTAATAAATCCCTTTAAATCAATACATTGGGAACACTAATTCAAGATGATTAAAGCAGCCGATAACGTTAAGAATTAAAATGCAGAGCACATAACATGTAAACATCAAACACAAAATATTATTAATTGTTATATACTTCTCATGTATTTGCACTACACACATATTTTAAATGCAAATATTAATTTGGAGAGAAATACCTACTGTATATGCACACACTGAAACAGTTTGCTCAGCTATACCACATCAATGGTTATTTGACAAGTTATAGCATCACAAGCTGCTCATTTACATGTTCAGCTATTCTGCCTGTTTTTTCCCTGAGATGTTAAAACAACTGTTTAACAGCTCCTCCTCTGAGCCACAAGAATACTCATAGTTATGTAAATTCAGCGTATAGAATATATACCAACAAAAAGGCCCCAAAAATGTAAAAATACATCTTTTCTAAATTCTAAGTGTAAGTTTATTGAACTACAGAAGTCAATAATTTCCATCTGATACTTATATAATAACCAGTGAAAATTCAGTCTCTGTTTGAAAAGCTGATGTGCAAGCATTGTACTCAGTAACTCCCTCCACACAGGAACAGTTTTCAGGTGTAATACTTAGCACTCCACATTACAGAGAATAAGTATAAAGAACATAATAACTGAAAAGTTTCTGATTTACAGTATGGTTTTCTGCATTATAAGGAGAAAACAGTATTTAGAAGTTAAACCTGATAAACCATATTGATTTTTTTTAAACAAGCAGCAGAAAAGAAATTCATACAAAGATTTTTATTATAAACTCCAAGAATCAGTACATCAGAAGATAAAAAGCCAGAATGAGAAAGCAGTGAAAAAGAAAACACGTATGTGGACTAACAAAATAAAAGGAAGAGAAAGACAAATTCTTAAGAAGAAGAGAAAAAAACAAAAGACAGGGTTCTGTAAACAAGCAAAATGACCTACAGGAGGAAACATACATGGGTGACCATCAGATTTTGTAAGTCAAAACTGAATGATTTTCACTCTGACCTATAAACCAACACAAGGCGAAAGACACAAAATGAGAACTGAAATTGCGTTTGCAACAGTTCTCTTCTGATACCAGTGTCTTGAGAAAACAGATGCTGCATGCTAAAATTATCTTCTACTTCAGTTTGCATTTATGTTTCAGAAAAAAAAACACCAAACATTTAACAGCTGAGTTTTATTGTTCCTCACTTCAAACTGATCTTAAGAAAAAAAACTGAATGAATTCGGGGTATTCAAAAGGCTTGTCTTGCTGCTCATGTTGATTCTTTGCATGGCTACTCTGCAGTGAGCTCAAAACACGCAGGAGGTGCACATTTCACTTAATCTATCGTTTATTTGTTTCCATTCAAGAAGAATTTGATCACTTCTGTTTACAGAATTACTAAGAAATGACAGTGTTTCTGCTACAATGAGAAGGGTTCTCAATAGTGTAACACTTGAAAATACTGTTTTGCACCAAAGGACTGATGCAGAGCCAATCCTTGTATGATGGAGTTGCATTGGTGTTTTACTTCAAAAACACACTCCTGATCTTTAGACTCCCATGTGTCCAACTTACTGTACTTCAGCTCGCATTACGGAGCAGTCTCAGAACATGCAAACCAAATACCGTTAGGATCAAACTAAAACAGAAGATGCACAATCTTTAAATTTCAACTACTAAGAAACATTCAATCCACAGAACCAGACGAGGAGCTGTTGCCAGTAAAACACCAGAAACGTAAATAGCACGGATGTTAGATCCTCACCAAGTGGTTTTCTACTCAGACCTTGTACTGCATGGTCCTGCATGCTAATGTAGACATAGCTGTGAACTACAACCTTGTGTTCTGTTGGGAAGCTTTAAGGAGGAAAATATCTCCATGGCAATCCAAGATTTATCTCAGAGAAAGGAAGCTTTCACCATGTCCAGACCTCACAAAATGCTCAAGAGGCCTTCCATATTCTTTATTGGCCTCGTAAGTCCCAACCTTGAAATATTAACATGGACCTGTCTGATTTGACAGTTTACCTTTTGTACCAGGGAGAGAAGTTTAAATTTACTGTTTCATATGACAAAAACACATCCTCTTCCACTGCTCTGTTGCTGCTTTTTGTGAACATCAGAGCTTCTCTATTTTGTTTGTTTCAGTCCTGGCCTAGGCTGCCCTGTGGTCATATTTCTAAGCAACAGTCTAGTCTTCTCCCTGCCAGCCCAGTGTCAACACATAGAATAAAATAGAGCCCAGACCTTTAAAGCAGAGTGGGTGAAACACTCTGATAGGTGAAACTGCCAAAACACAAAACATTCCCCTGGTCAATGTAAGCCTTTTTTAGACTCCCCACTTCTGAATTATTCAGGAATAAGTCCTGTCTTGTCTTAAATGAGGAATTTTTCATGGGTAAGTGCAAACAGGAGTTTATGCAACACATAGAGAGGAGATGTTGATCTGAAATTCATCTTATGGTTACAGAGAAACTAATAATGGGACACAAACATAGCTCACAATGTTTCTTAAGTAACAGTACCTGCTGCACAGCTGCCAAGTTCAGTAAATGCTAGCCTGTCATCAAAAATTAGCAAAACATATTTGAGAACCATATAACACCTGGAGAGATACCTGGGGTGCTGAATTTTGCCCTGATGCTGTGGAATGAAATGACTGACATCATGTCAATTCTTAAGAGTCACTATTCCTTTCTCCATTTCTCTTTCCTAGTGTTGAAGTAAGTTATGTGCAGCTATTCCATTGAGACCAGGCAGTCAGACTTCCTGCCTTTTCATATGTAAAGATTTGTAGCAAGAGTCTCTCTCTTCCTTACAGACTAATTGTAGAAAAAAAATAAAACACCTTTGGTTTTCATACTCCTCCTTTTCTCTTTTATGGCTTATCTGTTTCCAATATTCTGAAGGTCTTGAGATACCCTTTCAAATGACAGTAACATCGTAATTTCCAATTAGACATACCAGCTAACAGCTACTAAATAGAAGCACCTTTCTGGGGAGGAAGATGAGTCATGAGAGTTAAGCCTTTCCAGTCAGCACCTATCCCAACGCTCATTTCCTTATCTTTCACAAGGCCACATTAGCAGTCCTGCTCTGGATGGCACTTTGCCAATGCTGCTGGTTGTCCTACTTCCTTGCTTTTACTCCCAGGCTCTCTACTTTTTTTTACCTTTTTAACATTGAAACCATGTTCCACTTAACAGTAGCCCCAACAATCATAATGTGATTTTGTTTCTGGCAGTCACATGTGTAGTTCTGGGGTGAGAAACCAGCTTTTTCAGGTAACTCATCGTATGAAGAGAAGTATCTTAAGCTAGAAACCACTGAAGTCAACAGTTTCATGCAAGCAACAATAATGGCAGCACTGGATACATGTGTTAGGTCTTGGGGGGGGGGGG
>NDXB01020919.1:0-20539 GCA_002631895.1 Agapornis roseicollis | reverse complement strand
GGTCTTGGGGGGGGGGGGGTGTTTCTGATTCATTGATTATTTTTCTAGGGTGGACATCAAAACCATGTCTACTTAAATCCACTAAACTGAGCTCAAGAGGAACAGAGAAAAAATGACAGAGGCTATTTGCAAAACAGAAGAAAAGTCAGAGGTTACTGAATAGAAAGCTCCTCTCATTTCTCCTGTGTTGCTCACTATTGGAAAAGTGTAATATCCAACACAAAGCAAGTTCTGCAGAACTGGAAAGTAACCTTTGGACTGAAGATGGATGATCTGCTCCCTGAGATGACAAAAAAAAGAGCAGATTTTATATAAGAGGACATCTGCTTACACTGTGCGTGTATCTTACCGTGAACATTGTCCTTAGAGTGCTCAAGATCAACTGTTTGCTGATACCCTATGCAGGTAACCACAAACTTCACTCAGGTTGACAGGACAGTGTGGCAGTTGCCCCTCTTCTGGAGCCTCTGGCTCTCTTTTAAGCCTACTTTGTTCCTATGCTTTTGTCTACCTATACGTTAAGTAGTTTGCTTTTACCACATGTAAAGGAAGTTTAACATGAAAAACAACTACCCTGTTTTCATAGCTTCTATGTGCCAACAGCAATAGATGCAGTCTCAAACAACTTCCTGTGCCATGCCTGCTGTGATGTTTCTCTAGTTGGAAACTGGGTGGTTTGATTTGTACATACATTAAATATGGAGTTTTACACTACAAGCTTGTATTTCTGCTGTCCACCATCTTCCCCACATACCTACCAACATTATTGCTTTCAAAACAAGGTAAGAATAAGTTCACTTTGGTCTGCTAATCTAGGCAAGGAAAAATAAAGTAGATTCAAGGCTTGGTACAAACCCAAAAATTGTGATCAAACTATATAGTTAGTAAATTGTTTGTCTAAATCTTTCATGTATGATGAAAGATTATTATCATAATTCATTAGCAAATTACAGACTTTGTAATGCAGGCAGTCACAAATTTGGCTTTGTATCAATCATTTCAGACCAGCTGGGTAGAAATTAACACAACTCTGGGATACATAAAATGAAGTGCTCTTTCATTTTTAATTCACTGGAAACTTTGAAGGAAAGAAATGGAAGCTTGTCAAAAAAAAGTCACATTTCCCAGAGTTTTGTAAATCATGCCATTTCACTGTAGAGATACAGAGATACGAACACACATACATGGAGTGTATGTAATTAAATACCACAGTGACTGCTCAATCAAAATAAATATAATATTAAGTGCCTATAAAAAAAAGCAGTGCAGTTTCAAGATCCTTCTTTTACTGTTTCTGAGGCAGTCATATACATTAGTGGTCACCAGAAGAATTAATAAACCATACAAAAGCAAAAAACCGAGCTACTCACAAGATACAATATTGTCGAAAGCCCTTTATCAGTCTTCTGAAATGACCCTGTACAAAATCGCTTGTTTTGATTATATCTACTTTGTCTAAGCTACAAGGCCATGTATACTGACAGCTGCATTTGGGAGCAACTTAAATTCTGTATTAGTGGCACCTAATCCAGAGACTGGTACAAGCAGCATGGAAAAGTCAGTGTCAAAATTAAACAATGAAGGCTTTTCTAGGAACAGATGCTTTTTGCCTGCAGCTGTAAAAACCTTAAAACAATCCTATACCCCACTGTCTGGTCACGCAACTATCACAAAGCAGGGCATAAATTTTGCCACTTATTGAAAATGTTTGCTGAGAGCTTCTATAACCCTTTTTATAAACAGTAACAGGGATTTTTTTGAGGGTGATTATGAGGCCATTTTATCCTTTAAATGAGTGCAAGGCTCTTCAATTTATGCCCCTGATTCTACGTACAAAAACAAAAGAATAACTTTTCAAGTTCACATTTTGACACTGATATAAGAACAGCACTGAAAAATCATAAGAAACAGGCTTATTAAAGAGACAGCTCACAGTTTCACTGAGATGTTAAGTACCAGACAAACATTATTAATTCACATTTGAAACAGCAACTGAGTGTTTTCTTTGCATAGCAATCACAAAGCCATGTAGTGCAGCACTATCATTACACTGCTGCTAAGATACTGTTGACCATTTCAGTGTCATTTCTCCACAACTATGTTAAATATCCTCATTACCTCAACATCAAAAAAACCCTTTTTCTTTTAAATGAAGGCACTAAGAAACTTTAAACTGAAATAGAAATTTGTAGTGGAAAAAAGTCTATAACTTAATAAATAAAAGTAAAAACCACCGGTTCCCAATTAAGTGAGCAATTTACAATGTCAAGAATCTAGTTGTGCTCCATATGAACTGATGGGGTTTTTAGATTAGCTTCTGTTGTATATTTAAAAGTGATAGCACCAACATGATTTACATAAGTACAATATTTTCAAGCATTTTCTCACCAAGCAAGCACTCTAAAATTGTGAAGTGTTTCCTTTCTTACTCAAGTTAAAAAAAAAGCAAACAACTTTTCCAGAACAACAGTTCATTAGCACCTCACTATTTATAAGTATAATTGGGTTGTTTGATGAGAAAACATGAGAGAACACTGTGCCTACTATAATTTGCACAAATACAAATTTCATTGTTTGAAAACAAATCAGCAATTCAACGATTGTTGTTTTTTTTAATATAAGTGTATATCATGCAATAATAGAAGCGATCATATTATAGTTAACACAGGATAGAAAGGTTAAACCGTCCTCTCGTACACTTTAATTTACAAGCTGTAAATTAATTTTTTTTAATTGCAAAAAATGCTAACTTTAACTTTTCATTTACCATTATACAAATAGCAGTGCTGTGCTATTTACCTACAGAATACTGCTTTCCACTTTAAATAGCACAGGAACTAAAGACATAGCTGTTTAATATGTTCATAAAGCTGCTTAGGTTTTCTTGTCATTTCATGCTAACACCTTTTTAATAGCTAGCATTATGGTAGAAGCCTTGCATAAAAATTCTCCAGCCCGATTGTAAAACATAGCAAATATTCAAAATCAGAATAGCAAGCAATGGTTTTAATTGCAGTTTTTAAAAATTCAGGGTTTTAAATTAGGTCTTGATCCCCAAAATCCTTAGCATCCTTAAATTACATGAGCAAAGCCACTCAATTCAACATGATTACTTCTAAAATAAGGACAACTCACATGACTGAGCATTTACGGAGCCAAACCTATAACCAAAATTATAACAATGACTCCTCATTACTTTCAAATTCAACTAAATTACTCCTTATCCTTTGAGAGTTTCTCTCAAATCCATCTACACTTATAGGTGGAGTGTAATAGAGACAGAGAACTAGAGCAAAGAAGAAGGGAGATATAAACATACACAGCAAACTACAAGCGCTGACAAATCGAAAGCTAACAGATGTGTGACTTCTAATTAGTTATAATAATCAGTGCTTCAACGCTATTGGAACTTGCCTTCCTTCCCTTGGAAATCAAACAGCTTCCTTTGGAGTTTTAAACTCTCTTGGTGCTTCTAGATTTATTCAAAAGAAAACCTTGCTTTCAGCAAATTTTAGATATCTACAGTGATAACTTTATGAAAGGAAAATATTAAATTATAATTATCCTAAACAGACACAGTCTTGTGAAACTAACCCTACATTCATATGAAAATACAAAGCATTGACTATAATGAATTTGATTCATCCTTGGACACAAAGCTTTACCACAGTAAACTCAGTCAACTGTTGCTCTTGCTTTTATATTCATAGTACTTAAATAGCGCACTTTAAAACAAAAAAAACTCCAATTGGCTTTTCATACATCCACCCTCCCCAAAAATAACGCACTTGAAAAACCCAAATGATATGAAAAGGCTTCAAGGCCTCTTTTCTCCTTTTCACAGCACTTTTTTTTTATTTCTGTTTGCAGTAATCTGCCTTTCACTTTCTCATTGCTACAGAACAAACGAGGAGGCTCAGCACTTTGAAAAGGGGGCTCAATGTGTAATGGGTCCACTAGAATTAATTTAGTTGCACCAAATCCATTGAGCAGTGAGGTTTTTTTCTCTTCTCAAATCATTTTGAGTCGGATGCAGCCCCCAGCCTTTGTAATTCTAGTAAAGCACTTAAAGTGCACAGTAGGTGTTCATCAGGACCATCTGGTCAAAAGCAAAACAAGCTGCTGATTTTGCCTTTGAATAGAATGAAGCAAGTGTGAATTAGTCTCTTCAATTAGCACTATTACAACCTGTCAAGTGCATATTGTAAAACAGGATTATTACAGTATTGGTCACCAGTGCAATTATTTACTCTCTGCCTTTTCTTGCATATAAAAATGTCTATGTTTACTAGTTTTTGATAACTGAAGATCGTTCCTTTAATGATATGCACGTCCAAACCCACCAAAACCAAATTACAGGTTATGAAACATATTCTGTGAGGAATATATTAAGCTTCATAATTAAAAGAGAAGTAGAAGAGTGCCCTTCCTTTATCTCTTAGTGCTGCTTCTGTTGCATAAAAAGAATAATAGTTATAAACCTTTATGGGTAGGATCTCCTCGAAACAGATCTCTACAGTCAGATATTAAGATATTTCAAGCGCCTAATAAAGCTATCACTTCTGAACAGGTACATAAAAGGTATTTTCTCTTTATTTCCCAAGGAACATCCTTTTCATATAATTCCTAACATATGACCATTTACAAAAAGTTTATCAAGGATTTCTTTCAGCAAATACAATTTACATTAGCAATGTGTTGTTTTTCTTTAGAAAAAAAGGCATAAAAATAAACGAATCAAAAAGTCAATTTAGCTTCATAGAAATAGATTTTTCTCTTGTTTAAAAAGTCAAAACCTAGCTTGCTACCTGGTACTCATTTACCACTGTAGAACACTGAGGCTATCACAGTGATAGACGTTTAAATTATGTATACTGCTGTTATGACTCCTTATAAATTTAATATAATTTTGACACTACAGATTTCTTTAAAAAGCAAACAAAATGCTCAAATTTCACCAAAAAAAAATGTATGTCTGAAGTACAACCAGTATAGCAGTGACACAGTTTAATAGCTTCTTTGGTACTATGAGAATAATGGAACAATAGTGTAGAATGTTTGTGCAGCTCCTATCAAAATACTGAAAAGTGCTAGTTACTGGGTTTTATTAGCATAAAAATAGTTTTCAACAATTTTAAAACAAATTAAAAACACCTCAAAACATAACACACCTGTGAAACCGTTCATGTATGTACCACATTTGGATACATGTATTCTCATTTCTGGCAAACATTTAGTTCAAGCTACTTAGTTACAACATTAAAAAAGAACACTATTTAGGTATACATTGTGTGTCCCCATGCCAATGACAGACCTTTACTGCGGATGATCTCACTCAACAACAACTGGCTTGAAGAGATTTTGTACAGATACCAAAAATCAGATCTGAAAAAGGTACAAGACCTTCAGCTGAATTATTTTTCTGCATGCTAGAGGTAATTGATCTGCTTACTTGTATTTATCTATTATGTTTATTTAGGCTTTTCAAATAATGTTTCTGTCAGCATGTTTATAAACGGTGGGTTTGTAGCTTGTTTCACAATCATCTATTTATTAAAAAAGTTTCCAGAAATTCAGCACAAAGGACTTCAGGCTGTCACCAGGCTCTGTCAACACAGAACTTATAGTTTATCTCAGCCCAGGCAGTTGGATGCACAAGTAGTTCCTCCTCCTGCCTGGAGTGCTATTGGATACACTGCTTTTCACATTCCACCTTAGCCAGTAAGTCTATAGGGAACAAAGAACAAATATATTACCTAGCACAGGTGACAGGGATGCTAAGCAGCTACCCTCTGATTAGGTTATTGGCTAAAGGAACGGAATAAAGAGCAGATGCAGCTATGCAGAGGCAGCCGCTATTCAGGGACCCATCTCCTTTCATTGTTTGCACAGATTTTATGTTTTACTAGGAATTATAATGCCCGGTACATGCTTTACCTAATATTTTCAACTGGAATCTCCAGCAGTTACAACACAAAATTACCAATCTGCAAGAGGCCTGAGGTTTCTGGGTATTTAACCAGTCGACTCTTTAGCAGCCACAGCTTGTGTACATGGGATACACTTCTGTAATCCTACACACAGCAGTCACAAAAAAGCTCCAAAGTCTATACAAAGCGTAAAACAGACAAATGCAAACTCCTTGTTTTTAAGAGTTATCCAGTTTCGAGGGGTTTTTTTTTTCTATGTCACTGACTAAAACGAAAAGTGTGGAGCACATTATCGTGACAAGAACTCAAGAATCAAAGTTTTTTACAATCAGTTTGTCTGCTCCATAGTAAGAACACAAACTTGCTTTCACGAAGCATTTAAATATTTCCCCCCTTGAAAAGGGCTGTTCTTCATTTCCATCAAATATGATACCTGCAACTGGTGAAAATTAAAGTAACTGAAACATTTGTTTCTAAATGAGAACAAGTTAGTAAGAATAGACAGAAAACAAATCACGTTGAAGGTGGAAATGCCTGGTAATAATTTAGCACACAGCTTCTCAAATCAAATGTTACAAATTCTCTCACTGCAATTATGTCTAGCCTCTACAAATTATGTTAGCAGAATAAAGAGCAAGCATTCAGACAGAAAACTCATTTTAGTCTTGTAAGTATTAAGAGTTCAATTGTTAGAATTGTCCTTCTTTAACTATATGATACACAGAAAATGTACTTATTTACAGCCTCCAAACTAGCACCAAATCTACTGATTTCCACTTTAAAATGCAGATCAGGGATAAAAGTAACTGTGGTATTTCCCAGAACAGTATCTGCCCAGATTTAACTCTGCAATTTTACAAGAACAAACAGATGTCAGAAACCTGTGATACAGATTAATTTGCAATTTAGACCCACGTTATCTTTAACTTTCACAGATAATGACTCCCCTGCCCAACTCACAAAAAATCCCATGTCCAGAATTCTATTTCATTTTTCTATTTCATTTCTAAAGATTCCCCATAGGCTCAGAATCCTCCAACAATATTACTGAATGCAACAGATCTTTTAAGCTGAGAAACCAAATAAATACATAAACAGTTGAAGATACAGATAAAGCATGTAAAAAAAAAGGGGCAAAAAAGCTGCATTTTCAATTGCCATCAAATATCCAACTACTGAAATAACACGCAAGAAAGTGTGGAAGCAGACAGGAGCACTACGGCTTCAGGCTTCTCTCAAAGCATTTTCTGTCAGATTCCTTCCCTATTAAACACTAAGATTTCTTTGGAATAAGAATTCATCCAAATATCATTTACTATTAAACACGCATTTTAAACACTAAAAAAAGACAACACAGAACTGAAGCAATAGTAGTTTAGGAAAGCACAACTGAGAGCTGTGGATATTGCATTTAATCTACTGCAAAATATTTATGTCAGTTTTGAAAGGACGTTTTAGGTTGTGTCTTTTTGGGGGGCCTTTTTCAGACATTCCTTGAATTTTCCTTTTATTCCTTAAAATTCACAGTGTTAATAATACCAACAAATTAAACAACCAGCCCTGGAGAGACAGTTGCACCCAACTGTGGCAAGCAGTCGAACACTTATAGAATTTTAAGTATTTCTTTTAATAATTGATGCAGTCATTTTGAATCTTTCTGCATAGGATATAACGTGTGAGTAGATTGCATTAACACTGCTTAAACATTTCAACTTGTCAGTATGGCCAAGTCGATTTCTGAAATATTTGCAGTATTTTCCCATCGAAACAGTAATAAAGGTAGAATAAATATATGCCACTGCTTTATAATCACTGAACATTAATGAATATTTTATGTCTTTTTAAATCTCCCTGTTTAATTTAAAAGGGTGAAATTAAGTCTCCTCCCCGCAATATGCCAATTATCTGTAAATCAAACAATAACTTGGCCATTATACTCCTTTTTGTTAATATACCAGCAGCTAATTTGAAAACACTGAACGCATTTTTAGGTAATAATTGAATAGTCCTTCCTGCCCTCTTGTGGTTGGCAAATGCAACTCCCAGAGAGCTTTTCCATGGTGGCAAAAATATACCAGAAGGAAAGTAAACTATTAATTTGTTAAAGTGTGAACAAGAGAGGGAAGGGGGGAAAATATCAAACCATCTAACAGTCCCTGGAGAGGAGACAGACAAGGGAGAGACAAGAAGGAAAGATTCCTTCAAATCACACAGACTAACTGGATTCATCTATCATTTGTTGCAATGCTCGCTCTATGCTAAAAGGAAAGAATATAATAAATTAAAAAGCCATTAGGGACTTAACATCCAAAACAGTGCTTGTTTTCTATAATTAGACAAATGTTCACAAGCCCTTTTACCTCAGCCAAATCCCCAGTGATTTCCACAAGACTTTGCACAGACAGACATATTCACCTGCTCAGCATCAGCTGCACAAGGAGGTCCGGAATTCTCTTTTCATTTTAGCCTCTGACATGGTCTTCGTAATTTTATAGTATTAGATGTAATACTTAGATAGAAGATATAAAGGCAAAGAAAGGTTTGGTGCTCATGCTGGTTATGGGGTTTATTATTTTGGTTGTTTAATGGAGAAAATCATAACTGACTTTTAAATTACGTCAACTTTATATGGGAACACATTGACTATAGTCTGCCATTAGCAACAAGAAAGAAAACTTCAGGGCGTGTAGAAGCAGCCTACATTCCCATGCACTGTCACAGCTTTCTGGTTCCTCTAAGCTGGGAAAGACTCATGAGTAAAGTAGTAATTGATATAGCACACATATACAAATCAAACACACAATATGTGTGTTTTCTTTTAGAATCTCACCACTTTCAAATTAAAAACAAATATTCTGATAATTTATTGCCATAAATATTCAAATTGTTTTTAATTGTAAAGAGTCAGTGCTCAGCCCCTCAAAAAGCAAACCGATGCAAGAAGGTTTGTCTGTATTTAAAAAAAAAGCAAAATAAAACAGAACTTACTACAACAGGTTTTAAAAGGTAAGTAGAAAACAGACTTTTACGAAGGGGAAAGATCAGAATTTAGATGTTAAGAATAGTAAGATTCACAATGAAAACTGATGGTTTTTCACTGTTGTATGAGATACTATTCCTCTCGCTAATACTATGAAACTTGAAATAATTCTGTCTACAACATCAGCATGTGGCATGCAAGCCTTCAATAAATCTGTTCAACCCCAAAAGATCAGACCAACAGCAAACATACATTTAATTTGAAAAGCAAACATTTAATCTTAATAATGTGAATTCTGAAGATTCACAGTTATAGATTGTCATGTTTCCAGAAGTCAGTAGGCTATACAGAAAATCACATCCAAAACATCTGGCATTAGACATACCATGAAGCACGAGGTAACAACCTTCAGCTTTAGAAAGGAGTTTTTAAGATATGCCACATTGCTTGTTCTAAATTCAGAGCCCAGAGTGATATTGGAGATATTTGTTCCTACAGGACTTAATTCTGATGAAGTTCTCTACAATATCACCCCTTGCTGGCCATTCTACAGAACGGCAGTGACATCCATTATCCACAAAACCATTTGGCTATTACAGCATTACAATAGCAACCAGTAACTGTAGAGGTGCCTACAAAATGGAGATGAAGCTGGTTAAAAGAAGGGAAGACAGAGGGAAGCTTCAAGGGGCTTAAAGATAAAATGTGATTTGAATAACTGTTTTCCTCATTATTTTAGAGTAATTCAATAACATTGATTGCATACTTTGCTACTACCAAAAAAAAAAAAAGAAACATCTTTTCTGTATAAATGAACAGGAAACTGTATTTTTTTTAGGCCAAGTTCCTCAATCAAATTACAGCAATCTTTATGATCTTATTGATTAAACTAAAAATAAAAAGAGTCTAATAAAATGAAGGAATATCCATCAAGACTATGTAAACTCTCTTTAGCAGAGCTGGCATTAGCTATAATGAGCTACATTTATTCTTCAGCTGTGAAACAGCACTCACCTCCTGAATGGTACTGCTTCCTGAGAAGTTGAGGTTGTACTCCCGCTGGACTTCTCTATGGGTGACAATCAGCATGAAGTTTTGATTTAATGACTCCTGCAGAGCCCTGAAATGGTTGAAAGAAAAACAAGAAAATCAGGGATAAGCATGTTATAGCTTGTTTTACAGTTGGATGCAAAAACCCCAGGGTACCCTAAACTCTACATGGACAAGTCCAGGCACAACATTATCATCTCTCTTTTCACTCTTAAATGCAAGGAAGCATGCTGAGAATGACCAAAGGCCATTCCTGAACTCCTTCCTTAATAAGGTGACAGCAGCCTTTAAAGCTCTTCTAATGTTAAGTATTCTCAAAATTGAGAGAGTCACATTATCTTCACAAACATTGCGTATATTTAGCACTCATAAAGCCATTAACATCAGACTTGTAAGCATATTGATGACCAGACAAAATATCAAGCTACGATGCATATTAAAAACTGATGGTAAGTAGAACAAGGCAAAGCATGCTCTCACTTCTCTAGGTTACCTGAAGCATAAACCAAACGGACATTCTTCCGCTTAGTTTCATTTGAAGCACATAAACCCAGCTAATTAGAACTGGAGAACTAACCACAGCAAAATTTCTCATGTGGGTACTGAGCATTTAAAAAAGTTAGTTCTGCCTAAGCTGCTTTAAATGTGCATTAAAACTTCTTTAATCATATAAATTATGACAATAATCTTAAAGTATAGATAAAGCAGGCCAACTGTGTGTTCATGTTGTCACAAACTTGGGTCCTTATTTGTATTTTTCCCTGGTAACAAAACATCTGGATGCTAAAAAGGCCTCCTGTTTGCTTCATTAGGTACAAAATTATGCAGCTATCTACTTTTCAAAATAGAAGGCAGGAGTTCTGTCACAGGCATGGCAATTACAGCCCAGTACAGTCTCACATAGGCTATAAAACTGCAAAGCTGTAATGTAAGCTTAGATTTCTAAACAATATTTAGGCAGACTTGACCTGTCTGCCAGCACATGGAATTAAATTGGGCTTATTCAATCCCAGTTTTTTCTTATCACATACTCTTAAAAGAATGACAGACTGGGGGTCTTTTCTTGCACATCATATTCCATGACACTTCAATATGCCATTCCTCTTAACAACAAAGGACAAATTCTGTATGTAGATGAGCATGAGCACAGCTGTATCTCAAGATACAAGACAAGAAAGACCACTAGATTATTTGAGACCTGATTTGTTAGTTTTAACTTCTACTGCAAATACTGATGTGCAGTTTTGCTGCTCAGACTGTAAGAAACCCATGCAATACTCACTGGATGCTTTAGCAAGAGACGCATGATTTGCTTTAACATCTCAAGAAAAATTACCTTACAAAAATGTCTTCACTCAGCAACTTAATTTGGATTCTGTGACATCTTAAACATAATAATCACATACTACAAAGCAAAGTTATGATGTGCTATTTCTCATCTTCTACAGTTTTGTGGCATGGAAGATAAATATAACTCATTGTCAATGCCAAGTTTGATCAAGTAAATGAGAGACACTCCAAGTGTAACTGATGTCATCTCTGCTGAACATGAAGTTTGATGCACTTGGTACAAGATCTTGTAAGAAAAGTCCTAAACAACAGTCCTTCAAAAGTAGGGAGGAAGTTGTATGCCTATTTTTAAAGGTAATTCTAATTTGACTATTAACAATAGGTTTTGCATCACCACAGCCATATTTTCTTTTGGCAAACGTTCAGTAGCAATATCCTGCTGTGCTTTTTCAGATTCTGATATTTTATTTGTTTTCAGCAAATACTGGAGGCAAATCACATATTAATTGCTCTGAAAACATTAATTACAGCATATGTGAACGGCTCTGGATTCCATACAGAATGACACAAGGCTTTCATAACTATTTTTGACTCTTCTCTGAATATCTGTAGATGCTAACTGACAACGATTCACATTTTCATTCTGTAATTGATGCAAACAGAGAATGAAACAGGCTAGTTCAATCAAACCCTCTATCTCTCAACGTATGTGTGATACACTCACTTCAGCACTATCTAAAATACGGCATGCTGATAAAAAGCATCTGTCCATAGAAAAGGTTTTCCATTTCTCTATTTCATCTGGATGTGATAGCAGAGAGTATTTAGAAAAGGAAAAATATATTCTTCAAACACAGTTAATTTAAATGAAGTGTTTAAAATTAAAAGCCTGAATTTTTGAAGTTACTAGCAGTTTTGACACCTCTACTTTTTGGATTTCTAAACAACACAAGCTGAATGATGTTAACAAGCAACTTCTCAGTACAGATTCATAGATGAATGTAGTCAAAGAAGAGGCTGAAAATTAAGCTGTCTGAAAAAAACAAATGAAAAAAACTTGAGGATAAATATGGTTTTGAAGCGTTAGCAATTAAAGTGCATGGTTAATTATTCACTTTTTCTTCAGGAAAAAAAAGAATATAATGATAAATATTACTTGTGCTTGCACAGAAATGCAGGGGTCAACTGATCCAATCCTTTGAGCTCCCACATCAGAATTTTGTATGGCCTGACAAGCCACAAGACCTGGCCTATATATATATATTAGGAGAACGAACTGATGGCACTTCTGATGAGCCATTTGTGCCAATGACTTCCTGTGTGTACAACACTTCTCTGAGGGACTGGGTCAGCTGGACAGCCAGCAATGTCAGTCCCCTCCCAGATTAATTTCCTCTGGCAACTACAGGTACAGACTACCCCGAATTATTTGTGCCAGGAGATCTCTGCTTCCAAAACATACTAAAATTGTATTTTCAGAAATTAAGACTATCCACAAATGTACAGAATGAAAGCATTAAGCAGTTTCATTTTCTTGGAAATGTTATCAGCTGACTATGGCCTTCCAAATGAAACATCTGCATGAAAGGAAAGGGGAGTCAGGGCAAAACCCTAGGTCCCATTAAAGTTGAGACAGATTTCTACCCTCCCCCCTCCCCCCAGCTATTAGTTCTAATAAAATGTAATTTATCTGAGAATTAATTAGTGGGAAAACTAAATTATCAGCACTATTTCTACACTCCTGTCAACCCTCCCTTTAAAAAGCATTTGCTGACAGGTTATATATTGCCATTACATTTTTTCCCCTCAGCTGCATGATTATACTTCCACTATACAGCACAGGAGACAAGGAAACTCGATGGTATTTTGGGGCACTAATCTACCATTAGAGAAACTCTGCCTACGCCCAAAGGAAGTTCAAAAACAGACAACAGAAAATAGACCCAAACAGAGTCATCAATCTGACCAGTTCTAGCAAGAGAGGTTTGGACCAGTTTAGGATTTCGTATGTATTGTCTACATAGAACTATTAGCAGCATTATCACAATGCACAGAAACCTGGGTGTGGGACCAGGATTCAGCTGGGGTTAAAACTCTACAGTATACAAAAATGTTCCTTTCTGAGACCTGAATTTCAAGCAAGGAAAGTTGTAAGCTTTTGGTTTTTTCTACTAAACTCAAAATATCAGAACTCAATTACAAGTCTGGAAAGAATTTATTCACTCCATCAGAATCCAGTACAATTTATAAACCACAAGTCTAACAAACTAAGGATACAAACAATACTTAGCCAAAAAATGTCTAACTGCAAATAATGCTAATCTTAAGAGACAGCAACTGATTAATCAGTCTGAAGCAGGATAGTATTAGTATTGATATTTATTATATTTTAAGCTTCCAGTTCTACTGCTCTGCTATTTTTCTGTAACACAAGATATATAATAGACTGGTTGTATCTACTGTTAAGTGACTGCCTTAATGCTCTGATTTTTTTTATGGAACGCTTTGCTTTTCAATAGCATTTGTCTTTGAAATTTTAGTAATATTTCAAGCTTTGAAACTGAAAGTATATCCTTAATCAATGATCAAATGTTCCTTTCCATTTCACTTCTGCATGTTTTTAAGGAACACACTCAGTATTTCCAACTAGGCAGTATCTTTCTCACTTACATGGAGATTTCTTCCAGAATCTCTGAATTTTACATAAACAGGTATGACACAGAGTAATTAACATTTCCATTTTAAACTTACAGATTTATACAAGCTCATGTCAACAGAAGTCCAAATTTACTGTAATTACAGATTATTTACATTAAAACAAAATAAGAAATCAGTATGTAAATGTAATGTTTGTTGTAGCTAATGCAGCAGGAGGTGGTAGATTAGGTTCAAACAGCAATCAGTTAGCAAATCTGGCTAACATGTAAATGAGCAGAAGCCCTTCTGTTTACATTCTATTGCATTTTAAACTTCAGGATTTTTAAACTGTCTCATGAGCAGATGTGAAAATAAAACATTAATCTTACCATTCTTATTGAAGCTTTCAAAGTAACTAAAGCAAGGCACTGCTCCTGTCCAGCTAAACAGACAATACTAATAATTGGAGTTGCAGGTTACATCGTTCTTAATTAACACTCTGCTACAGTTGATAACATACAACAAGACACCATGCCACAATCACCACTGCTGCGCACCAATCTAAAAGCACAGGCACCCAGCAACACATAGACCCACTACTTGGAAGATGGGGGTTGTGAGGTTTTTTTCCTATCCACACAGATAACACTTCTTAAATGAGTTACAATTGCTTAGCAGAAATACGTTATTTGTAATAATCTCCAAGTAATGCGACTGGTCAAATTGCTTTTAACTGATTTGAACTTTCCAATGATCCAGCAGGTATAGTATTCACAAAAAAGTATACATATATATAATATATTCATTAAAATTACAACCAAAGAAAAAAATTGATAAAAAGCATCTTCCAGGACATACAAGACAGAAAGGAGAGAAGATCCTGATGACCTAGCTCCATGGCCAGACTCACATGCCTGTGCTTTTGATGCTCCCTTTTTGTATTCTCCCAAATCTTTTTCCTGAACTGGCCAGCTTTCAAGAAGCACCCAAGGCAACAATTGGGAATAATTGCACTCCAAGGAAGCAAAGAATCTAATCTCATGAAGCTGGTGCAAGGGATCTCTCCCCCCGACAATTAAATGATGGACATTCTTTAGCACCTTTCAAGACCACTTTCCAAAGGAAATCATGTTCTTCTCCACTCACCTGTCCCATCTGGGAACTTTTGAATGTATTCTCTAGTTTCAAGGAGGTCTGACAGTGTTAAGAAGGTCTCAAAGATTGGGTCTAAATCAACAGCCAGGCAGAGGAAAGAGACCCAAATTACTACCCACCTTAGTTAAAGGCTGCATTGCAAGTGTAGTATTTTATACTCCATCCAGCTGACTTATGGTGAATGATCCCACAACTACCCACAGCATATAATTTACTTTTCCTTTGATATTACCTGACTACCAGCTGGAGAACAGAGGCAGGGCTGTCTATACAGGGTTACAAAAATTACACAGATGCTACAAAATACATGGGAAGAACTGGAGACCATGTCAGAGGTAGGTGAGATGTGGGAAGCACGGAGGGACAGGGCTGAGTTACTGCAGCCACTGGGATGAGGCACAAATTCAGTAGAAATCAGGTTTCATTCTGCCCACAGTTCACAGAACATGTTGTTATTCTTCTTCAGATCAGGCATGGATAAGTATGGCTTTGCCAAACTGGAGAAGCAGAGCATGTAACCATACAGGTGGTATTTGACATTTAAATTTAATCTTTACACCTCAATTTACCAGCATGTGATAATAATTCACTGGGTTTCTATTACCTATAAGAGCTTTAGATATGTCACTGGTGAACATAGATACCCTAGGAGATTTTTGCTTGTTTAAATTGCAGGATCACTTTGCCATTACATTTAGGTGCTACTTTTAAGTCAGTTGTGGGTTATGCCATTCAGTCTGTCACAATAAACTTCAATGCCTACACACCAGTATGTTGGAAAAGGATGTTTCAGGCACTGTTCCCCCTCAGTGTCAAGAACAGGCACAAACTGCAGTTTATAGAGCTGTGACCAGACTGTTCCTTCTAAGAAGGGCATATACATAAAATATCATGTACTGAAATCTCAGGTTTTTCATATATCACTTTCAGGGGCTATTCAAATCATGACTATCTTGAGTTCAAAATAGAAGGCATTTGAAGACAACAACAGATAAACTCACAAAGTAAGAGGCAAAGTTCCTTATCATCCATTAATAATAGATGTGAGCATGATGCTTTTAAAAATTGTGGGTAACAAACTAATCTAAATAATAACTGACCTAACAGTAGGCAGTAAACAGTGTAACTGCGTTTGGTACATTGCTTCAATTAGATGTGTTTTGATCTGCATTGATGCTTTAATTGGAGGCAAGCCTCCCCTTTTATCTAGAATTTATGACTTCAGGGAGATGATCTAGCCTTCAAATTATCCTTGATTAGTAGCCACTAATTAATCATCGTTTGCTATCGCAAAGCTACCAACTTTATCTTCAAAATATCCAGAACTAATCTCCACTATGAAACAAGTATAAACTGTAAAGGTAACAAACACTTTGATTTTACTAGCAAGTTCTTTGAAACTATTCATCCACTAAAAAAGCCTAAGAACTGTTTTTAAACACTTTGTTATATAGTTTATTGCAGGTGCAATAAACAACATTCTTCAGACCCCAGTTTTGTTTCCAGAATCAGATATTCAAATTACAATATTCAGGAATACCTGGGTGGAAAATTTTGAAATTGGAAATGGATTGTTTTTAAAAAGATTAGTGTCTGCAGTGTTATTCCACAGTATTTTCGCTGTCTTTCACTTAGCTGCTTAAGTACAATGGCTTATTGTCCTTACACACAATTACAGCTCCTGTTTGCACATACAGGGTGCATACAGCTCACTCCCTCTCTGCTCCCTCTGCTCCAGTGCCACTATTCTTGCTTTTAATGTTTCTTTTCTTTAGTATTATAATTCATATCAGTATTCTTACTTCCTCCACAGGCAGTTACACTTGTGCAGTTATGCGTACAAGTACCTTTCAGTAATGTAAGAAATACTTTTAGTCACTAGGAAACCAGTTATTTCCATCAGTTGTCAAGATTTCCCTCACCAGCAATATGACAGTATTTGTTGAATATTGTCCTATCAACTAGAGGGTAGAAAACCAACTTCTTCCTCAGCCAGCCTGAAGGCACTCTTCAGTTTAACGATAAACCAATTTCAGCAGCTCCAAGCAGGGTCCAGAGCTGCGATTCCAGGCTCAATTACCGGGCACCCTCTAGCGGCTACTGAATAAAATCCGTATGTTGCTGATTAAAGAGCCCTTACAGGTCTGCCTTTGGGAAAGGGCAGGAAAGAAAACAAGCTAAAGTAATCAAATTGCAAATTACTTTGTAAGAGTAAAGATTCCATCTTGTATAAAATAACATTCCATTCTCAAACCTGAGCAATAGTCACTGACATGTGAACACTCACCATTAACTTTTTTAACTATTAAAAGACACCCTGCTCCATTAGAGGAAACTAAGATGACTGATTACTTTTTTTAATAATTTAAAAATTATTTATAAATATTTTTATACTACTTCTTCTCATTTCCACATTATACTTTTGTTAAATTAAAGTCATCACATTTGGGAGGTGTAAAATTCTGCATGTACCTGGTATCTGTACCACACCTTTTCAACAATGATGTGCTGAGATACTTCATCCCAACGCTTCCTAGAGCGGTGAAAATGCTTTGTATTTACTGAATGCAGATTCCTGCAAGGATACATGTGGCTTCATAGAAACCATACAAAATCAAATCACACAAGTAGAATTTATGGCTGAAAGACTTACCCAGAATGACTTGAAGAAGGAGGAGGCAGGTCAGGTGTTAGAACATAAAGACTATTATTTTTTGGCAAGTGTAGAGTTTTTAAAACAGTCTGAAAGGAGAAAAATCATAATACATAACATGTCAGTACTGATGTTTCATTTTATTTATTTTAATTATTGATACTTACTTAAAATACCACCAAATATTTTGCTTCAAGATACACTTGCTGTTAACTTCATAACATCCTTTTTGTAGGCAGGCCATGTTAAATACATAGCCCACACAAACTAAAGTCATTTGTCCCAAATTTTTTTGCAATGCCTAACAGTTCCTTGTATGCCACCCAAGACATCTAACACTGTTTGACACTCACAATTCGTGTATTGTAATTCCCACCCACATATGTTGAGTTTGAAATGCTGAATTCAGTTAACTGAAAACACAGTTGAGAACTTACACTATCATCTACATCTCCAGTCTTCCACCCTTTTAACAGCATTTTAGATGCAGGAATCTGAAGTTCATTTTCTAGAATATGTTTGATATCTCCTAAAGAGAAAACAAAGAAAATATATAAAATATAGATATTTCAAACAGTATTGAGTTACAGTTAAAAAAACAAGAGTAAGGTATAATTTACTATGAAAACTGCTTTTAGTATAGTTACCCTTGTAACATGCACTTCAAACAGAAAAGACAAAGGAAGGCAAAACAAAAAAAATCACATAAAGCACAAATGCCTGGAGAATCACATGAGGACCTGACGTTTTGGGCCCATACTTGTATAGTTCTACACTGTGTATGCTAGATACATGTATTTGTAGATGCATGCTACCTGGAGCAATGGCCTTTGCCAGCAATAAGGAGGGTGCATATTTTTGATACCTAATTCCATTATTGTTACTCTTGACCTAAAGAACTGGAGTGTTCACACAGTTCACCCTCTCTCACAATTTTTTCAATGTTTTGCACGTTTCAATGCTCTCCTCATCCTGTAGCTGTTAAAGTCGTAAAATAATTTAGGCTGCAAGGTACACCAGAAGCTCATCTAGCCCAAGGCCAGCTCAGAGGTCTAATTCAACCAGTTTAGTGAAGGATTTGTCCAGCTGACTCTTGAGCACTTCTAAGGGTGAAGTCTGACAACTTCTCTGGCCAATCTGTTCCAGTACTTCACCATTCTTGGCTTCAAAAGAAATAAAAATCCTTTATCTAATGGGAAATTTTCATATTGCAAACTTTGTCCATTGCCTCTCATCTCACTATGGTGCACCTCCAAGAGTCTGGCTACATCTTCTCTGTGTCCTCCCCACAGCTACTTACAGATAGAGGTAAGGTCTCTACCTCTCCCCTTCTCTTTCCCTGACTCAACAAATCCACTTTCCTGTGCCTCTCTTGTGTCGCCATGCACTCCAGGACCCTGACTATCTTTGCTGGACTCACTTCAGAATTTCAGCATCTTTCATAGAATCATAGAATAGTTTGGGTTGGAAAGGACCTTAAGATCATCCAGTTCCAACCCCCCTGCCATGAGCAGGGACACCTCACACTAAACCATGCCACCCAAGGCTTCGTCCAACCTGGCCTTGAACACTGCCAGGGATGGAGCAGTCACAGATACTGAAAACATCAAAATCAGATGCAGTGCTCCAAATGCAGTCTGACAACTGCTGAATAGAAGGGAATAATTATTTCTCTGGATCCACTGGCTGCACTCTTGCTAACACAGCCTAGTACCTGGCTGGCCACCTTCACTGCAAGGCTGCACTGCTAATGCACTCCTAGATCTTTTCTTTATAAGCTGCTTCCTAGCTTGTCAGCCCTGAGCCAGTTATCAAATAGGCTATCATGGAGCTATCCTATCCCACATGCAGGACTTCAACTTTGTTTTCTTTGAACTTCATGAGGGTCCTGTCAGCCCATTTCCCCAGGCTGTCCAGGTCTGCACTCCTCCAGGCTGCCCAGGTCCAGCATTCCTGCACTCCACTTTCTCTGATCTGGTATTCGCTGTGAACTTGCCACGAGTACTCACCTTAACAACAGGGTTTTTAATAAAGGTATTAAGCACCACTGGCCCCTGGATCAACTCCTGAGGGACATCCGTAAACTAGTAACTGTTTACCAGTCAGACTTTGAGGCCAGCAGTCCAGGCAATTATCTACCTCCCTTTGCAGCCTGTTTATCTGGCATCTTAGTAATATAAGACCACTGCAGCAGAATATGTCAAAGGCCTTACTAAAGTCAGTGACATCCACTGCTCCCCCCTTGTCCACAGACCCAATCATAAAAGGCACATAACATTAATTAAGCACAACCTGCCCTCAGCAAATGCATGCTGGGTGTTTCAAATCACCTTTTCTTCTTTCCTCTGCTCAAAAAGGGCTTCCAGAAATATTTTCTCCATAATCTTTCCACTGACCAATTTCAGTGATCACTATTGAACAGCAGACTCACATTCCCCTTAGCCTTTCCTTTCATGCTGATGGACATAGAGAAGCCCTTCTAATCCCTCAGTGGTTTCAGATACACCTGAGCTTTGGTCTTCCTAACTCCAGACCTGCACACTCTGGCAATATCTCCATATTCCTCCTGGGTAGTAGCCCATCACTACTTTTCACCTTCTCTGTACTTTCTTTTTGCATTTAGCTTGGTCAGAAATTCTTTGTTCTTCTGTGCTGGCCTTCTGCCATGCTTGCTCCTTTTTCTGTATGTTGGAAGGAACTGTTCTCGTGCTTTAAAGAGGGTGTCCTTGAAGATAACCAGCTCTCTTGAGCCTTTTTGCCCTCCAGAACAGTCTCTTATGGGATTGTCGTGGTTTAAACCCAACCAACCACACAGCTCGTTCACTCACTCAACCCCCCTTCTTG
>NDXB01020916.1:27578-52709 GCA_002631895.1 Agapornis roseicollis | reverse complement strand
TTGTGGTCAATGGCTCAGTGTCCGGCTGGAGGCCAGTGACGAGTGGTGTCCCTCAGGGACCAGTCTTGTTCAACATCTGTGTCGCTGACATGGACAATGGGATTGAGTGCACCCTCAGCAAGTTTGCCGATGACATCAAGCTGTGTGGTTCGGTGGATACCTGGAGGGAAGGAATGCCATCCAGAGGGACCTCCCATGGCAAGTGCAAGGTCCTGCTGCTGGGTCGAAGCAATCCTAGGCACAGCTACAGGTTGGGCAAAGAGGAGATTCAGAGCAGCCCTGCAGAGAAGGCCTTGGAGGTGGTGATCGATAAGAAAATGAACATGAGATGGCTTCAGTGTGTGCTTGCAGCCCAGAAAGTAACCATATCCTGGTCTGCATCAAAAGGAGCGTGACCAGCAGGTCCAAGGAGGTGATCCTGCCCCTCTACTCTGCTCACATGAGACCTCACCTGGAGTATTGTGTGCGGTTCTGGTGCCCTCAACATAAAAAGGACATGGAGCTGTTGGAACAAGTCCAGAGGAGGGCCACAAGGATGATCAGGGGACTGGAGCACCTCCCATATGAAGACAGGCTGAGGNACATGGAGCTGTTGGAACAAGTCCAGAGGAGGGCCACAAGGATGATCAGGGGACTGGAGCACCTCCCATATGAAGACAGGCTGAGGAAGTTGGGACTGTTCAGCCTGGGGAAGAGAAGGCTGCATGGAGACCTCCTAGCAGCCTTCCAGTATGTGAAGGGGGCCTATAGGGATGCTGGGGAGGGACTCTTCATTAGGGACTGTAGTGACAGGACAAGGGGTAACAGGTTCAAGCTTAAACAGAGGAAGTTTAGACTGGATATAAGGAAGAAATTCTTTAGGGTGAGGGTGCTGAGGCACTGGAATGAGTAACGCAGGGAAGCTGGGAGTGCTCCATCCCTGGCAGTGTTCAAGGCCAAGTTGGACAGAGCCTTGGGTGACATCATTTAGTTTGATGTGTCCCTGACCATGGCAGGGGGATGGAACTAGGAGATCCTATGGTCCTTTTCAGCCCTAACTATTCTATGATTCTGTAATGGCTCTGAGTTCAGGATGGTGACCTCAAAGTGTATTTGATTTCTATAGAAATGTCCTGCCTTTATGGGTTTGAAATCCAGGCGCTCAGGGAAGTCTCTTTCAAAAGGAACGAAATTTATCTTTGTTAGGTATTTAGGCTATGGAGCATAGAATTGAATAGATCATTACCATAAATAAAGAATTTATATTAATGAGGAATGGATATTATGGCAAAAAAAGATAAATTGAGAATAATATTGTAACAGAATTATATACTGAAAGCAGTATTGAAGCTCCAGGGTATTTGTCTCATCAGTATAATGCATCTAAATAATTGCTAACCTCACATACACCTGTGGAACAGTTAAAAAATTTGTGATAAAGTGCTTTTTTTTAAAAAAAAAAATATAACCTAGGCCTGATAAATTCCATCCATTTATTAAATTGAAACTTACGATTAATATCAGACCTTAGTATATTTTAGAAAAACTCCTTCAGTACAAAGCCTCCAAGGAAGGCTTATTCTTAGAAAAAAAACAACTGCCCCAATTATGATCTCTTCAAAGTTCTCTTGGAATAGATGTGCTTTCCCCTTGCCTCCCCTTTTCCTTTCTTCATGGGTCTGCTGAAGACATCCTTTGCTGTCTACATCTAGGATTAAGAAAATTACCTGGGAAGCAGTGGAGCAGAAGACTCTCTCATGGGGAAAAGTGCTAGAAGGATCTCTGAAGAGTTTTGAGACTTAAATGTATATGCCACAATGCATCAGCCAGTTTTGTCAAGATCTGAACAATTGATCCCAGCTCTAGACCTATGGGAATGCTTTAAGTATGTCTTTTTTGCCTGCAGCCCCAGGCAAATCATTGATGATCAGAGGTATCTCTTTCACAGCTTCCACACTTATGCGTGCTGAGAGTTCTGCTTGACCAGTCGGTCTCACAACTCTTGTGGATGTATAAACACAGAAAGTAGAGACTCATGGCAAATGTAATTACCTGTCTAGTAAAAAGAAGAAACTGTTGGTTCTATTCAGATCTGTGATAAAAGGCTTCCATATCTGGTAAAGTACAGAAAGTGGTGTGACAAGACATTTCACAGAGCTACCACTGACCAGAGCCCTGAGTTGAGGAGTCAGGAGATTGAGGCCCTTGGTCAAATTTTATCGTTGATCCTGGGCAAGACATCTCACCTTCATATGGTTCAGTCTTTATAACATGAAGAATACCAGATGCTTTTAAAACTGGTTTGGAATTGAGTGGGTAAATGTAACTGGCTGTTAGAATCAGGAGACAAGAAGATCTATAAAATGGGCCAATGTATATAAATATCATGAAATCCAAGAAATAGTCTTTGTGATTAAAACAGAGACTAATCATTGTTTATATTTTCCCATCCTGTGATGATCATTCAGATATTAAATATCAGACACACAACCAAATATATAGGCACTGATATTTTTTGTCAAAATAATTCCCTTTTTCATGTTACTTTCCAAGATTAATATTTATTATTGTTTGCTTTGCTACTGAATGTAGAGAAAAAATTCTGTATACGGAGTCAATAAGAATTGTGTGTGCATAACAGGGGAATTGGACTATTGTAACTGTCTTGATTGTCATTTTTGATGCAGATATTAAAAATCATAAAATAGCATAAGCACACAGTACTTCCCATTGAGGTATTCCTCCTGATAATATTAACCTGTCTAAAAAGAGATGTCCTTCTGAGATACCGTCTGAGGTGTCCAGGACAGCTCTAAGAGTCAGCAGATACAAACCATGACTCCCAGACACTAACACCCTTTGGGAGCAACAGCTGGAAACTGGGCAGTATAAACTGCTTGACCATACGAACCTTAAAACCGACACATTTTTAACTTTGAAAGTATTTCTAGGAAGGAAAACAAATACAATTCACATGTAACACTTCAAGTGAGAAAGTTGCTTCCAGTCCTTAAATAATTCTTTTCATATATTTCTTCTGTAAGACAGAAGCACACAGCAATTAACTATCTCTGAAATATTGACCCATATGAAGGTTTCACAAAATGTGTTGTTAACAACACATACTGGTGGTGTGTTTCCATTGCATCAATTGTTTTAATGATAAATAACCCTCACAAAATTGAATGGTTTGTTGACAGACAAAAGCACAATATAACAACAGACTATTTAGACTTGCAAATGACAGAACACTTAATTATTCCAAAATAACATTTCCCCGTTAGACTGTGATCATTAAATCCATCATCCTTCAGTTTGTATGCATGAAACATTTATCATGTCTTCTACAAACAGGAGTCAGTCATCTAAATATAGATTTTTGGACCATCCGTTTCATCATGGCATTTCATCAAAAGCCCAGGATTTCATTTATTTTCAGTTACAGAGATAAAGTGTTTGTAAACGATGTGATAAGACCATAAAGAAAAGTGAAGTGAAATTCAGCTCCATACAAAGATGATAAATACAATATCTACTTTGAACACTGGGACTATTGTGAGAGAAAAATGAGATATTGGAAGTCAGCAGCTATGTTTAAGATAAGAACTTTTTTCTCCTGTGAATTTTTCATTAAAGTCAGGGGCCAGTAAAGAATTATCTGAATGAATCCATTTTTTCAGATGGCCATTACAGGCATCAAACTAAGAAAACCCAAACAGAAAACAACTGGAATTAAAAGGAAGAATATTTTGTGATACTCTACCTCTTGTGTTGTGTAATTACTAAAAGGCTGATTTTCAGTTGCTGGAAAAAGCATGGAAACATTTCTATTGCATTAAAATGTGCTATGGTGAGAAATGTGTGATTTTCAAAAGCTTATTCAAGACAACCAAACCAGAATCCTCTTCTTCAAACAATATCTAGTGTGTTTCTGGATGTTTCTAGCAGAAGCCTGAGCTTTCAGCTCAAAACCTTATTTAGGCAGTCTGCTCACACACGTTTGGGACATTCATAAAAGCATTTAATCTGTACCTCTTGGCATTTTGGCTTCACCTATGCATTAGTTCACTTCGGTAGGATTTATTTCTTCCATTGTCCCCACCAGTTCACTCTCTTTCTATTTGGTAGAGTGGCAGCTTCTCTCCAAATCACTGCACGCAAGCCTATTTGTATGATTGTTTTTACTTTTGTATTGCAATCTAAATCATAACTATCATAATGAGAATGTGCTTGTGTAATTCCTATGGGACTTATTTTGCACAGACTGCAGAGTGGAGAACATTCTTATTTTATTTGCCAAGGTAACAAAATTATTTCTTTTCTGTACTTTTTCTTACTGCAACTGTTTAGCAGATGAACTTTTTTTCCCATTTCTACCTGTTGGTTGTTTTTTTTTTGGTGTTGGTGCTTTTCTCTTTTTTTTTCTCTTTTTTTGTTTATTTTTTTTTATGAACGGGATCTAAAGAAGAGAACTAAATAAATAATGGATGTACAGAATGTTCTTGGCTTCTGTATACGCCTACAGGTGTCCTTTCATCATATTCATTTGGCTGGCAAAGTGGGAAAGTGCTTGCAACCTGAAGGTTAGCTTGCATAACAAAAGAAATTCAAAATGTGACACAGAAAAGGAAGAAAACTTTATGCTTTGTATATATTGTATATCATCTCTGTAGATGACTCTTGTTTAGGGGGGAGGGCATCTAGAGATATCTATCATACCAAAGCTGTATTAGGAGAATGTTAGGGTTACAGAATGGTTGAGTTTGAAGAGATCCCTGGAGGCCAGCCTGTCCAACCCTCTTAAGAAAGACAAGGATTTAAATGTGAGAAAATGCTAGATTTCAAATAGCCTATGTAACCTTAATTTGTCTTTCCTCTGAGAATGCATTTAAACAGAGCTTTGATTACATGTGTTAAACTTCTTATATTTTCCATTTGACCCTCCTATTATTTAATGTACTAGATTCAGAGAACTCACAGAAAAGAAATTAGATGTTGATGTTTTTTTAAGCTCATAAAATTCCCTTTGTGATGTCTCTAAGCCTTTTGGTTTTAATAGACACTCCTCAAACCTTTATCACCGACAAAATACTTACACTTCCTCCTGTGTGTTTATATCATGATCAGGGGATGAAAGACCATTGAGATATTTCAGCTTCTAGTTTTTATTTTCAGTGTAGATCTCTGTCTTACTCCCTCACACTGGGATTTTTGAAAGGAAAATGTTAATTCAAGGACTTCCTCACTTTTGAATCCTTCAGAAGTTAATGACCCTTCTATATGTCTATTGCTCATCCTTTTTCCTATGCGGTTACTTAAACTTGTTTGCAATGCACCCTGTGAGCAATATCCAATCCACCCAGAGGGTTCAGCAAAGTATTTAGCTGCGGTAGTCACACAGACATATCAGGGCAGCCCTCAGATATCTTTGGGCATGTCATCTTTAAGACACTAGGCATTTGATATCTAATGGATTCACTGTGAGATGAAGTCTTGAGAATAGACTCAAGCACACTGATCCATGATGGAGGTGCTTCCTGATCCTTGTTGCAAGTACTTCTGTACTTACTGCTGTAAGTAAAATCATCTACTTTGTCCTTGATAACAGCTGAAACTCTAATACTAATGATAGGGTTTATCACACTATCATGCCTGTTTTATGCAATGTGTATGAATGACACTGTGAGCAGCCTTGAACTATATATTTTTATATGTGTGTTTATATGCATATGCATATGTGTGTGTGGGTATTCTGCACAGAGAAGGCAAATATTCACTTTGCCCAAGATGTCATCGTTGTATGAGAAGACAGGATGCTTACTGCAAATAGAGTATTTGGAGAATTTATATTTTAACAGAACATCAGAGTGTGACAATTTAGTTTTTTAGGAGATTACAGCTGGATCAGATTTCCGCAGAAGTGAGAGAAGTCTTGACATCAAAGTAATTTCTTTATGGAGTTTCAAACTTTAGCTCCAAAGCTTAGACATGCTAGAGTCTCTCAATGTGATGGTTGCAAGAGTTCTTAACATGACTAAAAGGATGTATTTTTACTAACACTGGTCTTGGAATTATCTAAACAATTTTAATGAAAACTTTCCAAAACCAATTCAGTTAGAGGCAGACACCCACCATGGAAAATTTAAACTGTAACAGTCAAATTTTGCCAAACCCTGTAAGTAATTGAAAGTAAGTTCTTATAAATGAGTATTAGCCAATCTTAGCTAAAGGCATTATTTCTCCTATTATGTGTACATGTACATGAATAAGTAATACGTTTACTCCTGCCATGCGTTTACATACATATTACATATGCTTATGCATAACAGGGAATTAGTGTAATAGTTTTTAATGCAGCTGGCAATCAGAAAGACATGGCTTTATGTAGTGGTAGATTGTGCTCTTTAGGCAGAATCCTGAGGTTAAACTCTAATTTCCAAAGCCTCCAAATTTTTCACATAAATTTAGAGTTCATGAAAAGTGTCAGCCTGATGTTTTTTAAGAAGGAAGTCCTTTGTTTGGGTATGGCACAGGGCAGCACAGAAAGCAGCAGCCTAATATGGGGCTCTATCAGGTGTCTCATCCCTGACCTGGAATGGACTAACCATTCTTGTTCAATACTTTGCTTCTTTGTTAAGTGCCAAAGGAGTATCAATTGCTTCCAGTTGTGTGTTGCTTTTTGTGACATGGACCCTTGTCTGTTAAGAGTTGGACTGAGGCCACAGAACCATCTCATTGAGCCTGTTGGAAAGTCATCTTGATGGGAATGGCTTTCCATCATTTCCACAATTGTTGGATCTGAAATGTACCTGGATTTAATGTACTTCATTACTTGAGTCATACAGCTTCCCAACTTTTCATTTATGTTTGGGGAGGAGATGTCAGGGCAGAAACTTTCCCTACTAATATTGATAAAACGAAATGGTAATTACAGTCTTTCAGTACAGCCAAGATGCCTGGTAAATCTCTGCTTTTCTAGTCAGGGCCTTGTTGCAAGAAAGGTCATGAAATATTATTTAAAATTGTTCCAGTCAGGCAGTGTATGCACATTCTTAATCCTCCCTGCAACAATCTACTTTATGGGATATTGCAGTGAGAAACAGGCTGTGATAGTGCTAGTGTAACAGTATCTTAGCAGCAAATAAACAGTGCAAGAAACTCTTCCTTTTAAAAACAATGTGAAGGAAAGACATTCAATCCCTGGGGCAATTTCTTTTCAAAGTATTTGCATTCTACCATACCAGAGAGATTCTCAGTGCATCACATGGGGGATATGGACAAATGCCATCTATCAGTTAATTAGTTTTGCACATGCATTTCACAGCCAATTTTTCAAGCACTTTGCCCTTACTATCACTGCTTTTTGGTCTCTGTGCATGTAATTTATCCTAAAAATGCAGAATTGTGTTTATAAGTTACAGCTTTATCTAAGTAAGAATGCCATACTGATTTAAATCCAGACATTTTCTAACTGGGTATAGTTACACTTTTGCGAGAATCTACCGTGGGTATCCTAGAGCCTACAATCTGAGTCTTTTCAAAACACAGACTTTCTGCAGCCATTCCTCTGCCTCTTTACATTCTTCCCTATGACCCATATTTCAGACCTGCCCTTCTCAGCTTTCTTACATGCATATATAGCAGCACTGGGATTTCACAAGCTTTCCCTTCTAACTCTTTGCCTCGGGACCAAGAGGAACAGGAACAGTGATAGGTAGTTCAGAAAGGAGTGGCTGATACTAACAAAAAAAATTCTCTCTGCCAACACAAGGACTTCACCCTGATGTGCTGCTGTAGATGGGGAGACTGTGCCGGGGAAGTATCACTGCTTGCTTACCTTGTTCCTGTGCACTTTCACATTCAATAACTATAAGATAGTGTCAGAGTCAGGATACCGTGCTAGAAAGCTTTTCATTTCGACTCTGCTCAGCTGGTTTTTCTATTCTTACTGTAGTGATGATGCCAGCAGCAAATGTTGAACCCCTTTGTAAACACAAGCCCAGTTTGTGGTTAATGCATTGCACACCATGAGAGGCCGAAATTTGGGCCCACTAATTAGCAAGGGCCTCAAATCGCAGGGCTCAAATCTGGTTCCAGACTCCTCTGGAGTTTCAAGTTATTCAGGTCTATGGTTTTGGCTCTGGCTCATGTATCCTAAAAACAGAGTGAAGTTGACAAATGTCTCTCTTAGGCAGCTGCCCTGAAGGACTGACTATCATTACAAAAAAGACATTAAAATACAAAACGCCTTAGTAATTTGTCTAGGGTCTAGTTTCCAGTAATGCTGTAAGAAGCCTGCCAGCATTTTGGTAAAAAGAGCCTGCAGCACAAATCTTGTTATCCAAACTGAATGAGGAACAAAACAGACTCATTTTGCACTCCCACCAAAGTCAGTGGCAGAACTCCCACTGGCCGTGGTGGTACATGATCCAGCCTTTACAGTACAGAATATGAGCACTTTCCATTAATTACCTGGTGAATTAGCTATCAAGAGCTTTTCATTCAAGAAAGTAACCCTGTTTTAGCACACCATTTATGCACCATGTTTAAAAGTGTAATATGATCTCAAACACAAGTAGATTTAAACCTGCTATTTTTTCCTGAACATGAACCTCAATGAATAGCATTAAAAAGTATAATGAATTTAAAGCATAGTAGAACCCAGGACATGGCCATCTTCATAAAAGCCTAACCATGTATTCCAAAATGAAAATTACAGAATACTTTCTATTAAGCACCAGGACTTCATAAGGACAGTGGGAAGCAAGTTTTACTTCTCTCTCAAAAGACAGTATCTACCTTGCATGTAGTGCTTACTAATTGCTGGATTCACTAAGATTCTTAGGAACCAAAATCTTTCTAGCCCCAGTGAACCTGTGTGTAATAGGAGCACCCATGCAGAGGGTGAGAGAAATGTATCTGGTGTGCTCTACATTCATGACCTAGCTTACTGTTAGAAAGATAATAAAGCAACATTACTGTTGATTTCATTGCTGATCAAGAACTTCAGGTAAGTGCCAGTTCACTGCTGTCATGAGAGTACACCATGGGCTATTGGACAGAGCTGGAGCAAACTTTTTTTTTCCAGTCTTCTCATAGATCATGATGATTCAAAAAAAATCATAATTTATACTGAAATTTTTGCATTAATTAATTAATCAAAAGAACATCCCATACTGAATTTGGAGCTGTTTTCATTTTTAAAATGTAATTCATGTTATGTTGATGATTAATTTTTATTTATTTTACCTTTTTCAGTTCAGTGATGTTGTGAAAGCTTTTAATTCTCTCCTGTCTTCTTCCACTGCCAACACAGCTCAGTATAACACAGACTTCTTAGCAAACATTGCTACACATGCCAGTATTCTGTCTAATTTTAACTAAACATTTAATAATGTTAAGCTATTTTAATACCTTGGGCCCACATTCTCAAAGGTATTTAAGCACAGAACTCCTGTAAGGATTTTGGCTTTGCTGCTTTCTAAAAATGCTAGAATTCCCATATGTGCTAACATGGCAATGGTAAGTGAACAACTAGTACTGCTGATGTATTTACACAAACTATTATAAATTACATTATTTTAATGTAGAACATGATTATTAATCACTCCATTCAGTTCTGTGCTATATGCAACTAAATAAGGAACACAGTGGACCCTTTGTAATTACTTACCCTAACTTCAGTTTTAAAGCCAAACGCATTGTGACCTCATGCTGATTTTGGGTTTATTAAACAGACTCCTCTATTATATGAAAAAAAAAAAGGAGAAGAAAATGTTTCTGTAAGATTTTTGACATTTATTAACCCCTCTGAAATCTTTCTCATACAGTAGGCAATAAAATGAGCAGTATGTACATATGGGTATAGTAATTAGTGCGTATGTCAGAGTAACAAATCAACTCTTTCTGTCAACATAAAAAAAGGCTTGGAGAAGGGTAAATCAAGATTATTCTCTACTCATGTGGAATCTAAATAATTAAAAAATAAGCTGCTGTCCTTAAATGCTACAAATTATTAAAAGCACTGAAATATTCAGGTTTATCATCTTGATTGTTTGTGCACTAAATTCTTACCACCCCAAATCCTCAAACTGATGGCCCAGCTCTCCCTTTCTACTGCCTGCTCCCCATATCTGTTGTACTGCCTAATTTTCACTTGCTTAATTAACAGTGGCACTAAATTTAGAATTGTCGCAGCCTGAAAGGACAATTTATGATCTATGCATTCCTATATTAGTACTAATGGAAATAGTGCTTGGGGAAATATTAATCTAAATTTGAACATTAGTTTAGGATCTTGTTTTTCTCTATCCTGACTAGTATATTTGCTAGCAGATGATGTGCCTGTAAAACAGACTTTTAGCCACAGGAACTCTAAAATATTGGTTTGCATACAGAAATATTATGCTTTGACTGGGTTAGTCAGAGGTATTTACTGCACTGCCTGCCAGGAAAATGTAGAATGTCACACTGTCCTTGAAAGAAAGGAGGAGAAATTTGGTGTAACACTTTCTGGAGGGGTACCATGCAGCTTCATAAGCAGTTTTAACAGTTAAAGCAGAGAAACCTGTACTTCCTCTGCCCCTGGGCTAGCTGAAATGGAAGAAAGAGAGTGCAATCTCTCTGCTTAAGACTGCAAGCTCCCAGCTGCAGGAGGTGAGAGACACTGCTTCTGTGTTCCTCCCAGACTGGCTGCCTGAACACTGCTCTTGTGTAGTCTGGCCCATAAAACCCATTTCTTGAGAATCTGGCCCTGCGTCTTGAACTATCTTGAGAGAATCAAACCTTCTGACGTTCAACATCTAATAAATTCTGTCCTTAGGCAGGGAAGTGAAAGGCCATTTCATCTTTTATGTAGCTGCCCAGTGAATGTATGCAGAGCAGAGCAAGGAGGAAGGGACAATCACAAGAGGTAAATGATAGAGAGTAGAGCATTCATGTTCTTAAAATACTGGAGATAATGAGGACCCGGAAGATGTCTGTAGGCCTAAGGAGAAAGGTGCATGCAAATAGTAGGGAAGATTTGGATGGGTGAGAATCCTGGAAAATAAGTCATGCAAGTGCCTTGAAAAGAAAGGAAAAGAGTGCATGGGGAGCAGAATGTGATGGAGAGGTAAAATCCTGAAAGCAAATTTAGAAATAGTGACATTTCTGAGGAACCAATAGGAGAAGCAGTGAGCAGAAGACTAAAAGTGAGGTGGATTGAGAGAGGCTGTGCATAATGAAGAGAGAAGCTGCTAAGGGAAATACAAAGAGGTTCCAGACAGGGGAATTCAGGGAGGGGCTTGGATTAGAAAATGGGGGCCTGCTGTGAGGCACAGAAAACACAAATCTGTTTTTTCTCATGTTTTGTTTTTGTTGTTGTTGTTGCTGTTGTTTCCTCTGACACAAAATTGGTTTCATAAGACATAGCTAAGGATTTCAGCACCTTTCCAGGAAAGGCATGCCAAAATTTGTAAGAAAAAGCTTTCAGAAAGTGTACAAAGTGTCCTGTTTTCCTGCCATTCAGTCAATTGTTCTCCCAGGAAGCATTTTTCCTCTTAGATTAAAAGCCGTGTTTTCAGTCTTGTCAAAAAGATAGGAGGGCATTTAAGGTGTTAGTCTGTTTAGTTTCTAATGGACAACATTTGTCATAGACTACAAACTGGCTGTGGCTGGCAAGTCCACTCAAAACAAATAAGAAAAGAGAGGTGTCTCAGATATCAGCAAAGTGTATTTAACTTACCCTTCCAAAGAGTGATGTTTTGAGATCTATGTGGAGAACATTAGCACAGCCTTTCAGACAGAGGTTACTTGGACTGCAACACCCAAATAGATAAAAATAGTCTTCATTAATACAAAATCAGAGAAGTGATAAAAGTCCATTTCCCGTTACAGTAAGAAATACCACAGATAGTCTTCTATCACTGAACTACTACTTTTTAACACATTTTTTGGTCATTACTTATTATGCATGGAAAGCATGTTCATGCTAAAAAAAACCATTATCATTTGCTTCAATGGCCTGTGGTCAAACGTATTTAAAACAACAGCCACTCTCTTTTCTGCCCTGAAAGGTAACCTTAGGCATTAACTATTTCAGACAATTTTGCCTTAAGAAAAAGCAACATTTATTGAGTAGTTTTGGTTAAAGCTTTTAAAGCCTCCTATTTGGAGGATGCCACTGTTTCTCATCTTACTGTGCCTGAGATAATACAACCTCATACTCGTTTGGTTTTCTCAATCTGACAAAATGTTCTTCATATTTCCTGGCACTTTTTGATTCTGCATCTCAATCACGTCGCTGAATAGCTAGAAGTTTGAAAGATTCCAACTATTACTCACCATGACTAATTTTTTCAAAAAAAAAAGAGCTTTATGCCACAAAAGAGTAACTCCTTATCTGCGGTTTGCAGGGGGGAAAAAAAAGTACAGGGACATAAACACAGTGATCTATTAAATTATGGATAAAGAATGCACTACTTTATGGCTAATTATAAAAATAATGAGCAAAGCATCAAAGAAACTTTGTTTTCGAATTCTAATGAAGGAGACAATTTATTTACTCCAGTTTTCTCCTATCACAATACACACAGAAAGAGGGATAAGTTCTGAGGACAAAGGAAACAAACACATAAGTCTATGGCTTTTCAAGAATTTCTCCATGAACTTATCCAGGAGTTGCTAGAAATAATGGATTTGTGTATGGAAAACCACCAGGCAGGGGACATATAAATCATGCACAAAGAGGAAAAGGCTCTTCTGAAAATGGCATGAAGGCAAATAGTGAACTGCATATGAAGTGTAAGCAAATCAAAAACACTAGGCCAAATTTTTGACTGTTATTCTCTTTGGGCAAAAAGCACAGGTAAAGCTATCTTAGAGTATTATTTGAAGATTTGTGGTTATATTTTGCACTGTTTTTTTTCTTTTATTATTTCACTGGAAATGAATTTCTGTTTGGAAAGATGTCTGCATGGGTCCGCCTCAGTTTATTTTATAATTTCCTTTATTGTAGTGACTATGCTTCTTCTAAGTTTATAGAAGGAAAAGACAGACAGTAGAAGTCCATACAAACAGTATTTGGAAGCCTGGTGATCCTCAACCAAATGGATATCTTATTGTGCATTAGTCCTACAACAATATTTTCACACTGTCTCCAGATACTGACTGGAGATGTAGTGGCTCAAACTGGATACTCACAGGACTGAAATCACTCTGACTGGAAAGCGCAGATTATTTGAATAAGAAGCCTCAAAGGACTATGTGCCTCAGGTCATTAAATGACTGAGTTTCTCTCTCATATTAGTCCCAGGTACTTAGGATGTTCAGTGGAAGGGAATATGCTCCACTCTTCTATCTCTTCTTGCTATAGGTGGGAATCAGTGGCTTCTTCCCAGCTTAAAATTTGGCTGTGGCTGTGCTTGTAATCAGTGTCTCCATGGGTTGTTGTTGGTGAAATTTCTTGTATCTGGGACAGCACACAAAAACATTTCAGAGACTAGTTTATTCACTTTGTTGCTGTCAGAGGTTACTAAGAGCACATTGCTGTAGCCTCAGCACTGCTCAGTGTTTACCTGTCTTGGCCTGATCCCTGAAGCTGCTGACAACTCTGGTCACTGCTTTCTCAGAAACTGTCTTCCTGTCCATAACCCATAACATCCATGGGGATCCTGTAGCATTGCAAATGTTATCCAAGGAACACCTGAAAAGTTATCATACAGGGTTTTGTTAATGCATGTGCTGCCTGGTTTAGATAGTCACAACTGATCTTGTAGTATTGCTTTCTTCCTTGATTGGGCAGCCTACAAGCTGTGGACAATCAAGTACCACAGCAATTTGCACATCTGACCTGAAATTTGGCCTCTGCAAACACTAGGTAAAACTTGGCCCCTAAAACAATTATGGAAAGTGACAGGGTACAGCACACCTAAAGGGAACCCATTTTTCTCTTTTTGCTTTGGCAATGTTACCTTCAGCCTCAATGCTTTCTGCATAAAAGAGATCCAAGAAGTGAGGTTTTTCCCCTACAGCACAGGCAACCAGGTGGTATTGCCAAGGCTCAGCATCAGTTGTGAAAGCAGCTGGCAATGAACACCAGTCTGATGGGGATAAAGGGTAGATGATTTCAGCCACTGTAACTATGTCATACTAACGTGGTTGCCAGAGAACTGAGAGCTTTGTTAAATCCATTGCTCATATGACAAAATATGCCGCTAAAAGACCCCAGCAATATTTAGAGTAGGAAGTTTATTTTTTCACAGAATTGCTCTTGTTTTCTTATTCCATTATTCTTACAATTTTTTTCTTCTGTTTCCTTTCAACCTGATTGTTTTTTTAAATCCTAAACAAAAGGATAAGACAAATTATTCTGCAGCAGTATGTGAGTTGGCATAGAGTAACAGAAGGAGCCATTCTGATATGTCACACAACTACTTATTTAGGGGCTTTTGAAACTATTGGTAATTGACTTAGTAGAATAAAACAGCTTCTCTGGAACTGATAGTCTATTGTTTAAGTGCGTACCTTATTTTCTGCAAGTCATTTAAAAAAATGTTATTGACCCTGGTTAAACTGTTACAGACATAAAAGAATAGTGAAAGTGTGTGGTGCAATGATGGTATTTAATACAGTTTTACTAAACTGACTACATAAATACAGATTGGAAGACTCAGGTGGGGTAGGGGAGTCAGTCACAAATCTAAACCCTAGTGACAAACACCATCAGTAACAGAGGCAGCTGGAGACTAGAAGAAACAGATTATAATATGCAAGGCACTCAGCTGTGTCAGCCTGACAGCCTCTCTGTCTGCTCCACAGGACTTCTGTGAAGGTTGCCATGGGCTCAGATCCATGTGTCCCTGATGCATATTCAATACCAGACCCCATCTCACTCTCCAGAATAGGGTAGGTTGTGCAGACGTACAAGACTGACACACGAACACAAGCAGCCACATCAGCTGGAGCAGGGAACTAGATGCCTACTGATATTCAGGGACCCAGGGGACTGAGTCTCCTGGGTCCTTGGGAAGCATGGAAATCCTGAGACAGCGTTTGTAAATCTAAATCTTAAAATCTGGGCACCTTGTCAAACTGTGCTGAACAGTCTGATCACAGTGGTTGCTGTTCATGGAGACAGATGTGGGCTTACTTTAATACAGCTACAGCACGGCTCCTTAGAGATAAGGAGCTCAGAAGCTCCTTATTTCTAGTCCTATGGTTAGGACACCCTTCTGGGAGGTGAAAAATCGAAGTCTGAATAATCTCCATCTGAGAAAGGCACTGAACAGAGCCTTCCACAGCCTATGCTCCAGTCTCTAAGAATTCAGATGCAAAAGGTAGTATCCCCAGTGGGAACTGCCTGTGCTTTGTATTAGAGAAAGAGAGGATCATTTCCTAGTGAGAATCTATTTCTTTGCCTCCTTGGCAAGGGGAATGCAGATAAGAACTGGATGATATCCTTTTCCAGGTTTTCTCAGGCAGGATGAAGTACACAAGCCCAGCAGGTCCTGGCAAGCAGCTAATCTATGTGATTTATGCCCATGTGCTCCTGCAACTAGTCTGTACTTTTGCAAGAGGTGCAGTGTTATCTGGATGGGCCATTCTTGCATTCTATGTATGTGCTGCCCTCTTGATCTCCATACATGCGGTGGACACAGGCAGGATCTCCATACTGTTCTGTTGCTGCTCTGACCCTGTTGCTGGACATTAGGAAACCTTGTTTCTAGTCTGATTTTGTGCACTGTTGTCAAATTCCACTTGCACAAAATTTCCGTCTGGAAAGAAAGTATATATGTGGGTTTGATCAGCTCATGTATCTGCCAAAAGGTAGATAAAAACCCCTAAAAAATACTAACATTTTTGACGAATGGTAACATTTTCCTTGCAAAAGCTTTGTGGTTGTTGAAATGGTGAAATATTTTAGAAAGATAACTTAGCCACACACTGTGGCAGTTTAAAGATCCAGTGCTAATATGGTCATCTTACCTGAAATATGAACATGTTCATGGAGATGCATGTGCTTGTTGAAGGTACTGTCAGCTACCACTAAGGAAAACTGAGACCCATCTATCTTTTTCAAGTTCATAGCATGACATTGGAAATAGACATAAAGAAATTATGAGGTCCAAATATACACTTGCTGTGCTTATACTAATCTGACTTACTTTGCTGGTTTCAGTGGAATTACTCTAGTTTTACACTGACAGAGGAAAAGAGTTTATCTTACTTAGATTTCTACCTACATAAAACAAAATAAATGCCAGTTTCAAGCTTTGGATGCCCTTGACTGTGTTTAAAGAACATTAAATAAAACTGACTAGCTTCAGCAGTTAGCTCCAGATCATGATACCTTGGTTGAAGCATAAATATAACAAAATTTTAATTACTCCCACCAACACAATCAGTAACTTTATTGTTTGCTAAAAGTGAAATAGTTCTCTGCATGACAGTGTCAATGTTATGGGTTAAGCCTTGGATTCATGATGTAATGAAAGCAATATTTATGGAAGGCACTGTTTATCAGCTCAAGACAATAAAGGCCATGGATAAATTCATAGGCTATCTGAAACAGAGCAAACAGTACTGTTACTATGAGCATCTTGGCAGCACTGTACAGGTATATTGTGCTCACACTCTACAGATATATTTTACCTACATTGAAGCAAATATACATCTATATCTTAAAATTGGATATAAAACAAAGGAAAGGGGTATTAAGAACATGAAGCTTGAAGACAGTGCATTTTTTGACTGTATTTTCTCATGAGGAAATTTGTGGAAAGGGATAAGAAAAATGATTCCACTTGAAAAGCAGATTGCATCCCTATTTTGGGGTAACAGTCTGAGCAACCCACCCAAAATCTTGCAGAAACAAACTTATCTGACAGATATATATATATATATATTATAGCAAGCACCAATCACTGTCCATGAAGCAGAACCAACATTCTCCAAAGCTACTCCAGGATTTCCTTAGGATGACAATACTTCCATCTCTGTTGAGGGATCATCAAACATGTAAAGCAATGGGTTATGACAGCACTATATTACATTATCCATCTGTATTACATTTCTATCATAAAGGTCATAAGCCATCAGTGCACATTCCTTTGGACCTATTTTTTGCAGACTGAGCTCCAGAATGAATCTGTTTTGTGGGCATCTTTCCAGAAGCATCTTTGACTGCTGGAGAGGGACTCCTCATCAGGGACTGTAGTAATAGGACAAGGGTTAATGGGTTCAAACTTAAACAGGGAAATTCAGGTTAGATATAAAGAAAAAGCTCTTGACTATGAGGATGGTGAAGCACAACAACACCGAAGAAGTGGTAAATGCTCCATCCCTGGCAGTGTTCAAGGCCAGGTTGGACAGTACATTGAACAACCTCATCTAGTGTGAAGCATGCCTGCTGATGGCAGGGGGCTTGGAACTAGATGATCTTAAGGTCCTTTCCAACCCAAACAATTCTATGATTCTATAATTCTCTGAAACTGGCCTTTCTTTATAGGAGAAAGAAAGCTATGTTCAGAAGAGCCGTTTACATGCAGCTCTTAGGGCATGGTCCTGCCAGCTCTCATTACAGATTGTTATAATGAGCTTTGCTCTTCTCAGATGCTCTTTTAAATTCTTACTATTCTTGTGGTTACCCAGGAATGTCAACATGTTCTCATGCTGAAATTGCAACAGCTACGTAAGTGATGTTTCGAATAAAAAAGTGAGAATGAAATAGGAGGAAGACAGTGAGAGAAAAAAAGGAAAGAGATAATTATAACAAAATTAAAAAGACTTTTTTTATGCCTTCTGTTTTTGTTTGTTTAGTTTTTTCTTTCTTTGTTTTTTGCATTTTCTTGGTAGGAATGGTCATTTAAAGAAAACTTAGTATAGAATTACTGAATAATATTGAAAAATCCATCAACTTCTAGTAACATACCAGGCACATTTTAGTCCATTTTAAGCCGTGAATGATTTGATATGTAGTGGAATAATGAACATTCCTTATGGAATCAGCCTCAGATTATCCAGAATTCATTTGTAAATAAAATATTTAGTGGAAGAACACTGCATAAGGTTTATCAGTAGCATAACTTTCTCTCTGTCTTGTCTTCTTTCTTTTGTCATTACATACAACCTTCACATACTGTTTTCAGTTAAGTCTTAATGACAAGTATTGTGGTTTACTGTTTCTTTTCAGGATAAATATATGTAAATGTATTTAAATGTGCATGCAAATTAAACTCAACCCTCAGGCTGTCAGAGTTGAAAATGTTGTATTTTGCAGCACAAAAGGCTAAGCACCTTTGGCCAGAGAGTGCATTTTTATAGATGTGTATTGAGGAGATACTAGTATTATCTTAAGTGGTGGCACTCTAATGTTGCTCATGACTATTTCTTAGTATTAATTAGGGAGGGACAAACCAGTTTGGAAAACTCACAAGCATAAATTGAAGTAGGAATTTTAACCTCCAGCTTCTGTAATTGCCCTGGTAAGAATAATTTTTTATTTTACCTTCCACAATTGACTTGCACATCACTCAATATATTTCTCTTGATATTTGACCCCTGTGTTGAAGGACCTTAGCCAAAAAGGAAATCAGCTCTTGGCTGGCTGCTGATGTCCAATGTCACATGCACTAAGAGATCTAGGGCAAAAAATACAGGTTTGGTGTTATTGTGCAGACTTTGCAACATCTGTTACTCTCACACAGTTTGGTGGGACAAAAATAAGAAGCTCAATGGGGTTTGTTGGAAGGAGTGTACAGTTCAGGGTAAAAGCTTCAAAAAAGGTAGAACAGACCTGGAAGAACTTACATGAGTCAGCCAAAATGCTTATTGAATTTAGAATTCCACTAATAGACTTAGCTAGTTGCAATGTCAAAGGCAAAAATGTGACAAAAGGACATAGATTAGTGGTTTAAGGTGGAGTAGAGAATCTCTGTGGGACAAGGACAGCCTCTCTTGAGAGAAGTGTGTGACAGAAGGGAGTAAGTAGTAGACCATAATAATCTGAAATGGAAAAAATTCTCTCTCAGTAGGTGCTAATTAAAAAGCCATATATTATTTGCTGCCTGCTAAATATCGCCAGAGATATAGGGTATCTATTAAACAGAGAATCCATTATATCTGTTAGTTATATTAATTCTGCAGTTTTATCACATGTGAGCTATCAGGCTATAAATTATACAGAAAGCTATAAACCCCTGATTATTTAAGTAGGCTTACATCAACGGAAAAATCAGGAGTGAGTAAGGTCCCACTCTCTTACAGCTAACAATCATGTGACATTGGAAGTGGCTTGGCCCTTAAATTCTATCTCAGAGATTTGAGTTTTGTTAATGAGATTTTAAGGCCACCTACTATTAATTAGAACTATAGAATGGTTTGGGTTGGAAGGGACTTCAGAGATCATCTAATTCCAACCCCCCTGCCATGGGGGTCTATTTCCATAGTTCATTTCCATAAATGTATTAAAGCCTTGTTTAAAGGTGCTCCATTCGTACTTGAAGAAATAAAGAATAAACTTGCTCTTTGTGTGTTCTCTGCTCAGGGAAGAATGCTAAAGGATCTCCTTTTTCTTGGAGAAATTATATATATTCAAACTTCACATGTGAGAGAGCAAGAGTTCTCTCTCTCCTAAATTTCTGAGTAATCTGGAAGTTTTTAAAAAAGGTAACTAAAGGAAATGTTTTAAAAAGAAATAACTTAAAAATAAAGGAGAAAGCTAGAGTAAAGGAAAGCACAAGTATAGGGCTAAATTCTGGAATGTACCTCAAAAAAAATCCCTGGAAATTATGGCTAGAAAGGACCATAATCCTCAACAATTTCAAGTCAAAATCAGAAAAAAAGGTGCTAAAAAATTTGGAGAAACTAATCTTTAGTGACAGAGATGTTGCTTCTTATTCAAACCTATCAGAAAACAAAGCTAGTCTAGCTCCCAGATATGGTTAAGAAATAATAGGAATGTTTGTGTAATACAGAGCAATTTCAGAAAGGCTGACTGAATCATTCCCATATCACAGTCATTCTTTAAATGGAATGTGCCTGAGGAAATGTTTCAGACTGATGCATCAGTGAAGAGTTTTGAAATAAGTTAATATGTTTAAGATTAACAAATCACTAGAACTTAGCAGCATTGTCTCTAGATTCTAAAAAGGGTAGATATAAAATTGTCGAACTGCTAATTGACACTTGTGATTACTGTTTACATCTGTCTTATTGCAGAGTAATGCAGATGGGAAACATGGCATCAAACCTTTGAAGAAAAACTCCACTCACGATTCTGGGAAATATTAATCAGTAAATCTGATTTCCACAGAAAGGTAAAAATGAAATAAAACCTTCATGATGAATAAATTTAGCAAAGCAGTGAGGAATATGACATATTTGGGAGCAGGCTTTTGATGAAAGCCATAGTTTTATTATAGTTGAGAAAAGAACAAATGAACATGTGGATGTGGCTGATCCAAAGGATACAATGTGTGCGGATTTTCAAAAAGCATTTGACAAAATCTCCTTTAAAGAAACTAAGCACTCATTGGGTAACAGAGGAATTTTTCTTATGGATTAACGGGTGATCAAAGGAGGTTAGAAATGAACGACATGTTTATACAAAGAAGAAATGATGAAGGGTTAGGTACCCAAAAATTTGCAAAATCTTCTTATGATCAGTACTGGGACATATGTAAGTTCAGCATAGTCTGGACCTGAAAATGAGGATGAATGTGTTGTCAGTCATTGTTAAGTCTCTACAATGTATAGATATTCTTGGCATAGTCTGTTTTGAGTGGACTCTGAAAGCTACAAAAGGATCTCATGGTCATGAACAACTAGAGAACAACTTGTCAATATAAAACTCAATTACAGTGGAAGGGAAGTGTGCAAAAGGAAAGGAAGTTTTGCTCCAGGTACACAGTGATATTTTTATGAGATATAATAATTGGAGGTAGTTCTCTGAATGCATCAACCTAATACTCAGCAGTGTTGAAAAAGGTAAAAGGAGACTGAGCAAAACGAGATTTGTGGAAAAAAGTTTCTCTCGTAAGTTGACCGATTTACGTAACTTTCTGAAAATGAGTAAAGGTACCAACAACACTTCAAGGTAACCTACCCAATAGCTGGAAAAGTATACTGTTTATTTAAAGAAACAAGGTGTAGTGGAACAGCTGCTGATCAGTAGTTAATCAGTAGTTTCCACATAATGATGGAACTGAGATAGGTATGCCCTTGCTTTTGAAAAATTTCTGCCTACTCAGTCATTCTTTGGATTGAAGGTGTTTACTTTCTAATGTGCACAAGGTTCTTTATCTGTGTTCCACAGTTTTTCTCCAAATTCTGGTTGAAGACAGTCAGCATGTGAGAGTGTCTCGTCTGTGACTCGCATATCTGGAGTGGAATGCCTGTAAACCCTCCTCACTGCCTGATAGCTGACACAAAGCAAAGCTCTGGCCCTTGGGTAGTCAAGATTTTCACCTCTACGTCTCCCTTCTGCTGATGTTCCACCTAGAAATATATTTGTTCCAAAGACAATTGACAATACAATTATAATTTTAAATCCCTTTTTTTCTGCAAGTGATATTCCATCAGGGCCCTAAGGGCACACGCAGGCCTTAGCGTCTTCTCCTCTGGCCTCACTTCAGCCCATCCCAGGGCCATCAGGCTCTGCCCCAGCATGGGATGCTGCCTCCAGCCTTGCCACAAATATACCCTGCCTGGTCTTCTGCCCCGGGAAGCCCCCATGGCACTATGTACTGCCCAGCCTTGTCCATTCCCAACCCTAGAGAAGCTATCCTGCTCCTGGATTGGGCTGGCAAGATGAGCCTCAGTTGCCAGGTTCGTTCCTGCCTGCCCCATGGAGACCATGCAGCCTGTGTCCCTTCTTTGGGAGGGCCACAACTCCCTGACACTTACATTTACCTTTCTCAACCATATATACAAAACAGAGGGTAGAAAATGCGGTTAATGTTACTACGCTGAGAAACAAAATCACAGTCTGCAGCTGAAGTCCCACCAGAAGTTCCACAGCATTAGTGAGCTGTGCACATCTAGACCTGAAACTTTTTTGGATGAAGACAAAAAAGCAGCACAAAAAGGGTGAAAAAGAAGGGTTTTGTTCATATGAGAGAGAGTTGGGCAGCCCAGATTTCTCATTCCGCTATGTAGAAATGTTGTGCCTTGTTGAACAGTATCTTTGTCTTTACCCCAAAAGTGGCTATTATCTGTTGAAAAGGACATTGTGATTTCTGTGTAGGAGTGTATATTTTTGTACAGCATTCTGAAATATTGAAATATTATTTTAATGCATAAAAATCCATAAACATTTCACCTTGTTAGCAGGTCCTGAATAATTCCAACAGAATCATAATTAAAATGAGGAAAAGTAACTGGCACTACTGTTCCAGTTTTCTATTTGTATAATACAAAGAAAGTTAAAAAAGTTTCCCTCACATGTCAGGACTTAAGTTCTCTTTATTTACAGGAAATACATATATTCTTAAAACTTTGCTGCCTATTTCACTATAAGAAAACCAAATGGTAAAAAAGCACTGTGAAAAAAAGAATTGTATAGGGGAATTCATTGTTATGTTTTGTAAAGAAATTTCTTGTTTGATGAATAGAGAGGTCATCTAAGAGAATATTTTGAATTCCAGAATAAGAATCCTGCCACAGGTAACAGAAGTGTAAGATGCAAATACTGAGATAAGTAACTTCTACTAATATCTGAATGGCACCCTGCAATTCAGAGGCATGTATTCTGATTGGATTTGGTGTCTAAATATTATTTCTTTAAAATAAAAGACAACTTGGCAATGTGGCCTGCAATGTATTGTAGTCTGTTTAATAAATAAACACAGAAATCACTGATTGAAGATATTTAGTTAATTAGCAGAAAAGAGCTTCGACGAATGCCAAGAAATAATTTCATAGCTGAGGCATAGTTCTATCTGTGTTTTGAATAATTCAGAGAAAATACTCCTCTGAAATGCCAAATATTTTATTCTTGGATAAAGCTGACTGCCTTATTGTCTACTTTATAAGTCAGTTATAGATTATGTCAACTTTTTAATTCCCACAAGGAAATGACATATTTTCATCCCATTAAAGATTAACAATTGCTTTAACCCTGTACTTCACAAAAATAAATTTAAAATGTTACATATTCTGATAGCACTACAGCTCTAAATTTGCTGATTAATATCCATGGGGATATGCAACTTGGGCTGTAAGGCAGTTAAAATAAAAAAGTGTTCCTTGAGATTTGGTTGTAGCTCAGAGAATAGCAGGTGGTCACTGTTTACCCTGCTAAAGCAAGCCGTTTGGTTAGAGAAAGCTCATTTTGGACAAAAGCTGAACTCCATGCCTGAGTGATTCTGCTCCTAATAAAGCAGCTGAGAGTCTCATTCACATTGTTTCATTTGAATGAGAATTAGCTACTGTCGATGACATGTCCAGGAGCTGCTATTTTAAAATGATTCTCCAGGCATGCTTATTGATGACTCTCAGTCTAAGAATTTGGGAATAATCTTTTAATGGGTCTACACTTTCCACGTTTGACTTTGCCAGTGAGAGTGAAAGTCAAGTAAATGAAGCAAAGAAAGAAGCAGGCGGTGTGGGGAGGCAGCATTCTCTATTCATGTCAGCCACCCTTACTTCCTGGTGAGCACCATGGAAGTGGTGGACATATAAATTTTCATTATGAAAAGGAAATGTATCTGCTCAGTGTGATTCCAGTGAAACTAGACTCCATGCTCAGAGAGCACAATGTCAATGCAATCACAATGCATGCTACTGTGATCACTACAAGAACTTGGACAAAATGTTGAAGCAAGTTGAGGTGTAAATGCTATTATTATTGTAGGTAACAGATAACCAAACATGTGCTTGAAAAATCTGTCCTGGAAAAGCTGGTGGCACCTGTCTGGCAAATCTCTGCAGAGCAGGATTTCACCCTACATCTCTGAGGCCTTGTTGTGCAACAACAGGGTATGGGATGTTTCCTCTCATGGGTGCAGTAGGACAAAGTGCCTCAGAAAAAGCAATTCACATGCTCTAAATATTAGGGCCACACTTCTCTAACCAGTCCACAGCAAAATGAAAACTATTAATGTCTAATTTCAGCTTCTCATAGGCTACCAATGAATGCTAGAAATTCTATATGCCTTATGAAGTCACCTTTTAAATTTGGACTCTTCATATTTTTATCTTCTGTATTTTTGTTTTCTTGTAGAGAGTGCCATTTAAAATATGAAATTAAGAGTGAAAAGAACCCCCTATAATGTTTTGATTTTTGTAGTTGGTTAGCTAGTAAGAGTTTCTCAAGTTATTTACTGTCAGGAAATGAGAAAATGGCAAGAGCCTTTAGTTGGCTGCATTCTAGGTACCTCCAATATGCAGATTATGCATATTGTTATGCAGATTATACCCATACAAAGTTAAATAAATAGGGGCTTAAAAATTCAACTTTCCTAGCAGGCTTGATATGGTTTAGTCCATATCTTTAATCCAGTGGAATTTTATTTTTTTCTTGACTTCCAATGAAATTCTTTATAAATGTTAAAAGTTTGTCTGACAACTCAGACACTTTCTTGAGTTCATATGTTTTAGAACTACCAGAACGACACACTCCATTTCTCACTCCCTGATCTGCTGACTCATTCATTTCCTCCTACCAGTGAAGATAAGAGGAAGACTGCTGGGTTAGAGCTTTTACTGTTCTTGTCCTGTGCATCTGGCATTCCTTCCTTTAGAGATTAGACTATTTCCAGCTAGGGAGCTTTTAAAATAACAAATTCAGATCTCTTTTTGCTTGATAAAGCATTTGATTACTGAAACATCAGAATGAGATAGAACCTCTAAAGGTGTTGTAAAAAGTGATCTTTTTTCTCCCTTTTAATATTTCTTTTTTACTCACCTTTGAAAGAAATGAAAATGATTTGTTTCCAGAATACATACACTGCCAAATTCCTTGATCTTCTCTGTTGCTCCCCTTCTGAATATTTTTGCTTTTGCAATTAGAAGTTGAGACACTTTCCTCTCTCATGGGTCTTTGTGATAACTTAAACATACACCAGCAATAGAGCTTTCAGCAGTGTATATATTCACAGAGTTTTTAACCTTCTTTGCAGATTAGCAGCTGACAAAAAGAAATCATAACTCAAAAAAAAAAAAAAAAAAAAA
>NDXB01020916.1:1423-22487 GCA_002631895.1 Agapornis roseicollis | reverse complement strand
AATAATATTGTTTATTTTTTTTCCTTATTTTTTTTTTTTTTTTTTTTTTTTTTTTTTTTTTTTTTTTAATACAGACATGTAAGAGATGCTTTGCAGTGCTGGTCTTTGGTTTACTGAGCTTTGTTTGCCAAGATAAACCTCAAGAGAGACAGCACCTCATTTTCACAAATATCCCTGGAGACAGCAGGTGCTTTCTGAAATGTCCATATTTGCATCTGGTGAGTTCAAATAGCCAAATTAGTCAAAGCAGAATATACCCACTAAATCAAATATCTAAGATCCTTTCCAGTTATGTCCCAGACTAGAAAATGTCATGCAAATGGATGGCTTTCCAATTGCAATTCCATTTGAAAGCATTGGCTGTGAATTAAAATCTGTTCAAGTTGAAGGAAAGATTCCCACAAATTATGCCTTATCTGTGTCATTGCAATATGGGATATTTTCCTCAGTGTTTATGGAATACTTGCAGGTGGTTAATCAGAAATCTCCAAGATTAAGGGGCCAAGATGGAGATTTCTGAATTAGTTTACCAGACATTTGTGTCCTTTTCTAGAAGGATGATAGCAATCTGCCCAAAGATGGGAATGTAAACAGGCACTTAATGAATGTGACTTGCACTGATACTCTCTCTGTTCAGGATGCGGAAAATAAAGGTGGATTTGCTGGAAGAGATTGTACTGCAAACAAACAAACTCAGATTCATATCACTAAATCTTATCCACAGAGCAAACATGCAGCCACACTGCTCACCTCAGACTTCTATAAAAACTAGACATCTTAACCAGTTACTCACTGGTAAGGGCAACCTGGGTAACAGTCACTATAAAAGTTTGTATTTGGCAGAAAAGTCCTCTTTACAGTCACTGATAGTAATGGTGAGCATCATGGTTAAGAAGAGCTCCTTTATGTATTGAGTTATGGCCAAAACTCTACAGACTGGCTGGCAACATCTGTCAAGCAGCACAAGCTTTCTGAAACCCACGATGCTTCTTATTACAAAATGTAGGCAGTTGTAAAAAAAAAAAAAGAGATAATGTCTCTACCTGTCAAGAAAATGGCCAATAAATTATAAAAAGCTTGGCACACACCTCTACTGATTGTGGATATATTTTATTATTCTACCTCCCTGCTAATCGTTATTTTTAATTATTGATCTTTCCTCAGGTGAAATTTGTGTCTGCTGTAGATGAACTCATTGGTTGCCAGCAATACAAGTGCATCTGGCCTGTCTGCTACACATGGATAAGCCATTGCATGAAACCCCTCATCCATTGATTTCTGTAGGTACTGGGTGAAATGAGCAATAAACCTTCTGAATCACAAGAAAAGCACTTTTTTTTTAGAACAAAACCAGGCAATGAGTACTTGGGTGGGGCTTTAAGACATAGGTGCCACACACAGGTACAAAAAGGCTTTAAATGTCCATTCAAGAGCAAAGAGTGGTAGGTAGGATTTAGCTTAAATGCAGAATAGCACTAGTTTGACTAGCTGGGCTTTGCACATTTTCGTTGTGGGTGCATGAGAAGACAACCCTCTTCACCTGCTGCTGAAAAAGCAATTCTTCAAACTTGGTTAGAAGTGAGGCAGCCAGGAGCTGCTATTTTCCCTGTCTGCCCTAGAGAAGCTGTGGTCTCATCAGCAATGTGGCACACTTAAGATGTTAAGAGGCTGTAATCAAAGTAAGAACATTTTGTTTATTGAAGGTAGGACTACTAAATCTTTTGTCATAGCACAGTGTAAAGTGTTGCTTGCTTGTTTGTTGTTTTTCTTTTTACCCTGCAATTTTACTCACTAATTGGCTGCAGAGCATCCTCCTAGGCCCCTCTGTCTACCTTACTATGCTTTATCATGTCAGCTGAATGAGCTCAGCTAATGAAAGTCCAGAGATCCAATATTCCTCTCTGAGCCTTGCCATTACCTCTGGTGAAGCCCCATTAGACCTTTCTGGAAAATATAGGTTGTGATGTTGGGATTCTACAAGGTCTTGCTGAACACTTCCTATTTGGCTAAAGGTTAGAGGTTAGCAAGTGGCTGTAATCACCAACATGCTTTGAACTGCCAACCCTGAAAGGTAAGAAGTGTAGCAAGAAGATATTTTCCTGTCTTCTTTCAGCAGCCTGTGAGTGAAGTTCTCAATCTCCCAACCATTTCCAGTTTGTCATATTCACAAATATTTCTACTTGAGAGACTAAATGCTGGGAGTTCTTTTCTGCCACAGTAACTGGTGTTCTGGATAGATACCATGAGGCTCCAGACATTTCTCTGTGTGGAATGCATGTTGCTTTGTGAATGATGCTCTTGAATGGGAGGAAAAGAAGGGAGAGTTTCCAGGTGGTAATGGATCCTTAAAAAGGGTGATGTAGGCAGGCTGATTGTACCTGTGTCATACAGGTGATTTGGTACATAGGGCCAAAGATAATTCCTATTATACATTCCATGTCCTAAGCCATTTTGGCAAAAGGACATCTTTGCAAAGATATGCTCTGCATTGGTTAAACTGGTGCTACCAGAGCTCTTGCAGAGTTGAAAAAGGGATGTTGCTAATTCAGGAACTGGGGACAGGCCAGGCATCTTCACAAACATTACAGCTTGGCCAGAGTACTTCCTGTGCTTCAGCCTCCAACTTATCTCTCAAGCAAACATGACCCAGCACTGTCAGATTACAAATGCTTATCTGCAGTGACTGGTGACTAGCCATGTTTTTCCTCTCCTAAAAGTGTTATTTTGGGTTTTGGCAGGGGAAGGGTCAGCAGCACATGGTCTTTCAGGCACTGGCCTGTATTTGCTCTCTCCAGTGCTTACGGTAGTAAATAAGGTTTGTTCTCATCTTCATGACTCCTCCAGGAACTCTGGTGGGTACTGCTATGATAAACAGATGGGCTCTGGATATGTGAAAACTCTGTTTTGTAGTTTAGAAGCCTGGAGAAGTCAGGGGGAGTTTGAGAGGAGAAGGAGTGCACAAAGCATGGCTGGTTCCTGGCATGCATGCTGAAAACTTTAGAGTCTGAAGGGACTTGGGTGTCTGCCTAAGCCAGATAACAAGTCTGGGAGAAGGGAAGAGAGTTTTGTATGCAGGTTTGGCCAACAGCCTCTATGTGAGGAAGAGACCAGGCGAGAAAAAAATAAGAAGCAAAAAGAAGGTAGAGGAACATTTTCTCACATCCAGCCATAATTATGTGAGTGGTACCAGATGTGTGTTGGCAGGAATGAGTATCTAATGATTATGCAGGATGAGGATGTCAAAGAGGCTCCTGGCTGGCTAAAGCTCCTGGTTCCTGAGGATTCTTACACACTGTTTTCCCACTGTTATCCAAGTCAGGTGCAGAATCTGCAGCAATATGTAACTCAAGGTGATACCTTTGCAGACTGTACCAGTTCCCTGTTTAAAAGTGGTTGTGGCACCTTTAGCACTGGAATGATGATTAGTATTTCTTATCCACTTCTGAACTTCTCAAAGCCCTTGCCCAAGGGCTTTTGGCATCTACATGGAGTGCAATAGGCTTTGCAAACTCCATGTTTTAAGGTCTGCTAGGCCTTTGCTTTTCTCCTAAGCACTGAGTCTGAAAATCTCTATAAGAAACCCTAAAGGGATAGATGGTGGAATCACAGTGACCACAGAGGTAAAGGCATAGGTGGGATCCTGGAATCTCCTCCACTGTAGAGGTGGAAAATGTGCTTCTGTGCCAGACTATAATGTGGGCAATGACAGTTACTCTCTAAGACAACAGTGTTAGAGGGTGCAGGGGAATTATCAAGGGAATTATTAGCTAAATTAGAAGGGGACCATGCATAAGTGTAATATAAAATACATTTTAAAGTGGCAAATTTATTCTGGATCTAGCCAGGAGTAAATTTGTGGTATTTATTCATACCATTTTTGTTTTGGATCACTTCTCTTTAAATGGGGCATAGACAAACTTCCTAGTCAAAGACCTGAAAAAAACACCACTGTAACAGTTGTGGTCACCAGGAACATGGGCCTAACACTTAACTAGAGTTTGTCAAAAAACAAAGGTAGGGGTTTCTCGCTGGAAAGCTGTGAGTGGCGGCAATCCTCTAGTAGAAGGAGTCCTGGCCAGGAAACTAAATCTAAGCTTCTAGCCTGTTACTGGGTTTGGTACTTCATTTTTTTTCATATAATTAAGCTGATAATTTCAATGTTTAAACTAGACTACTTCACCTTGCAAAACAACATAGTAAAGACACAGTAAAATGCTTGGCAGCAATACTTCAACACATTATCCCTCAGCACTTATTCCTTACCCTGCACCACAAGGGCCTGCTTTTGTGGGTTCAGTCGTTGATGGGGACTTGCCATGAAGTAGATCAAAGAATGAATCTAGTTTGGTACAACTGAGAAGATGTCTAGGTGTTTTTTTTTCCCTTTGCTCCGTTCAGTCTGCAGCCCCATAACCAGTGGGGTGGTACAATCCGGTGAAAGGCTGGAGAAATGATCCAGTCCCATTTAGCATTAGGGAGCCACGGGGGAGAGCTAGCTACACTGATTCAGCTGAGGTCTATTAACTGAGTCATAAACAGTCCTGTGGACAGAAATATACCCCTCTACAGTTTACATTCTTTTCCTGCTATTTACCACTCTTTACAGGTTTAATTTTGTCAACACTAAGGGGTTTTGACTTCCAAGTGAAACCAGACTTGAAGGTGTTTCAGCAGCAAGGTGTCTTCAATGTGAAATGAACGGGTACAAAATTATGCAGACTTTTGTTTCCAGGCAATGGATCTTATTATAATTTCTCTTAGATTAAAGAGACCTTTAATACCGAAGACATTCTCTGCACACAGACTCTAAACCAATCAGGGTGTAATGTTTAAAGGTGCTAATGACCTGCCATTAAAGGTCACTGATGTATACTATTGCAGACCCTAATTAAAGGGACTAGATAGGTTAAGTCATTCTCTTTTGTCTGACAATTAAAGCTCAGAGTTTCCTTTGTATTGCAAAGTGGCACAAGGGGAGAACTGATATTCAAATCCCACCTTTGAAAGCCACAAATTTCCAGCAGCTTTTAGGTGAGGGGCTTTTACAAGGGGACAGGAAGTTCTTGTAGAGGTCTTCGGTTTAGTGTGAAACTTTAGAAGAGATAAGAAATCTCAAGCAGTTGCTTTTTGGGCAAAGCAGTGAGGTCTGTGGTCTCTGCGAGTGGCAGGCTGCCATTTGTTACCCCTGTTACCAATCCACTCTTTCCCACAGATGCGGGGTGGTGAATACTTTATAAAAAAACCTAATCACATCACAAAAACAGCTAACACAAACTGACCGGTTTTTATTGGTCAGGAAGGGTTCCTGATTTACAAAGTGCACTATTGTTTAGGAAGTTACTATTGATCTACAAATCAGCAACAGTATAAACAGTACTGGAGGGAAAAAAAAGCACAAAACATTTCAGTCTGTCTTTAGATGCAGCACAGGTTTTAGATGTAGCTTTAAAGTTTCCAGCTACTGTGGAGCTGAGGGTCCTCATTTTAAAGGTGGAATGCAGAGGGGCTGCTTCCTAACTTTTGAAGGCTTAGTGCAAAAAATGAGGTGTTTATGACTGTATACAAAACTTAACCAGACTGATTAAGTCTTAGAGCCTTACAAGGAAAGATTTTCTCACATGGTTCATGAAACTTCTCACTTTTGCTGAACTTGCATGTGGAGCTGTGCAAAATGATCCTTTAAATAATATGTTGAGTGACTAATCAGCAAAAGGTGGCTGAGCACTGGAGATAAAATAATTCAGTATGTTAGCAATCAAAAGAGAGGAGAAAAAGAAAAGCAAACTGGGAAGTATACAGTCTATGTGCCTTACCAGAAAGTTGAGATTATGATCATCTGTTACTGCAAGAACACTTTTTAGAAAATCTGTTTGATATCCTAATTTGATCGACCCTACATAAATATTCTGAGGATTTTCTTTTGAAGATTTTCATGTTGTTCACTTGTTATAGAATTTATTTAAAAATACCATCAAAAAAGTAAAAATACAATATTAAACATATCAAGAAATCCAGGTTCCAATCCTGTCCTGTCAGTTTGCAGAATAAGAAAACAGTAGCAGAATACAAGAATAAGACATAAATGCAATCACCCAACTGAGAAAAAGCTTCAAAGAAGTTTTAAGGGTAGAGCACATCAGTAAATATCCTCAAGTGAGGCATTCCAGCTCTGATGTTGCTAATCTGCTTAAAGCTTCTGAATGAAGATAAACTCAGACTTGATTTGCACTTTTTAAGTGTGTCCCCCCCAATTTTGCTTATATGTGATTTTTATGTTGAAATGATTTCAAAAGCAAACCCATGGTGATGATGCTGTAACTTTGTGTTGCTAGAGTTATTATTTATCAACTTGCTACTGTTGTAATATTAACTTGTTATATTAACTTGTTTTTCTAGTTGTCTTAGACTGGTATTACCTACCTTCATGTTGATACAAAAAAGAGAACCTTGTCCTAAGAACAGTCAAGACTGTAAGAGTTTGCTGCTACTGGAGAGATGATTTCCCCTCTCTTCCCTTCCCCAGCTCCTAGCCCTAAGGCCCTACTTTCTCTTTTATGCTTGCATTGTCATTTTCTGAATGTGCCCCTGGGCTGCTTTAACTAACTAAGCCAAGAGAACTCTAACCCTCTCCCTTCCTTTTCTCCACCTTCCTTAAATTAGTTTTCTACCTGAGTAGAGAGTTAGATGATCACAGAGAAGAGAGAAGGGCCGTCCAAATATATTCTATAGCTAGCCCTAAAGAGGAGGTAGTGTTTCACGTCTGGGAAAGGTGGGTTAGAGTGAGATGTCCCATTTTTGGTAGTAGTGAATTCTACCTCATAATACAGGACTATCTAGAAATTATTTTAGTGCTAAGACAGTATGTCACTAACTTCTGGTAAAGTAATGCAAAATATATGAACTGTGATTGTATATATCTAATATTTCTCACCATTCTGAACTATTCAATATCTTCTTTCCTTCCCTCTTCCCCCCTTGGTGACCACTGGCTGAATAATCCCTTCCATGTGAACCTCACACAGTGGTAACCCTGTTTGCTGGGAGCAAAACATGAAGTTGGCCACAGGAGGAATTTGAGACTGTTGTTCTCAAGGACTGATCTGATGGCAGTCAATGTCATCCTCATGGCATCAGGCAGATCCTGGCGAAGACCAGCCCTCAGCAGACTGCTGCAGGGTTCCTGAATTGCCAGATGAAAATTTGCTTTGTGGTTAGTATATGATTTATAAATTGACATAAAAGCTGCACATCATAAGAGAAAATGAAATTGAACTGAACATTTCCTAAGCAGAAAATAATGTGGAGTTAGAAAGCTGGTGGCAGTTGCAGGAAGGGGGAAACTGTTCTCCTGGTGAAGATTTCTTTGGCACTTCCTCTCACTTCTCCCTTCATAGAGGTGGAGGAGCTAACAGCTACTTGAGAAGAATTGCTAAAAGGGTGAGGGAAAGTGTTCTGCTTTGCCTCTGATGTTCTCATCTGTAGGAAATGATGGACCCTAATTATGCAGATTTCCTTAGTGAATTATCTCTCTCCACTTTCTCTTACAGGAAATAATAGAGGGTAACAGTGTTCATTAAGTATGTTGGGCTTCTGTCCTTGGAGACTAAATTCTCCCCAGTGTTGCTCATGTGGTATATGCAGTGCAAGCTCTTCACATTAGTGTACTTCAGTCCTCCATAATTCACTCTGGACAACCACAGGAGAAGAGTGTAATTTAGTGCATGGAAGTGCATGCATATTATTACAGGAAAACCCTATCTGCCCCTGGGGAAAAGAAAAAACAGAAAACTGCACACATGACATAGCCTTTTGGACTGAGGTGAAGTTGCCTGAGCTCAAGGGCCTCCAGTCTGCATCATTTCTCCCCAGAACACCTGCATGTGTGTGTCTGTGTGTGTGTCCATGTGTGTACAGTTGTTCTGTGTACAATGTACAACCTTATATTGTGCCAGGTGGTTTCATGTCCTTTGTCCAGGAGGGGCAGAACCTTGAGAACACTTTCTCTTCCAGGACAAACAGCTTTCGCCCACTGCCCTGTCTTATCTTTTGCTCTGGTACCTCAATGCTTCCCACCCTTTGCCCTCCTACTGATGGAAGCTGGAAAAAGAGGCTGGAATGTCCTGGAAGGAGAATTCTCAGCAATGTAGAAGGATGATAGTGCAAAGGGACAGCAGTGAGAACCACTGGTGTTGGAGATCTTGGTAAACCTTGCTGCTAGCAGGCCTGAGGGGAGCTGGGCTGCCTTCCCTCCCCTCTCACACATCTCCCTGTCCTCTTCCTGCAGGCCTGTGAAACTGGTTTTTTTTTACTTCCCTGATTGCTAAAACTTGCCAGTTAGCAGTGGCTGTTTTCTGATGTTGATCCACACACAAGAAGCAGAAGAGACATTACCAAGGTCTGGGTGCAGAGGCACCCAGATGATGCTGATCCATAGTAAGTCACTGGACATCAATACCTGAAGTGCTTGGTCTCTAAAAGCAGAACTCTGGAGTACACTGTTATATAGCCTCCCACTTTTCTGTATTTAAACCTAAGAGAAGTGACAGCAGTGACATTTGTGGTCAGATTCAAGGTTGAGGCTGTGGCATGTTCAGGGGATGGGAGCAGTAAACTGAGAGCTCAGTCTTGCGTGAAACCCCAAGTTTCTATTTCACATCATGAATTTAAAGCCTTGGCATGTTTTTGATTTCATAAATACTGGTGTAGCATACTTACTATATCTAGAGAGAACGTCTGGAATTTGGATTGTTTTATGTAGTGTTTAATATAGTTGAGGTAGATGGGAAGCACTATGGGACACCATAATTTTCCACATGGATTATTGTTCCAGGATGCTTCTGAAACACTGGCTCCATCACCATCATACTATACTTCTTAAATAGAAGATGTTAAATAGAAACAGGTGATCACCCTGTGAGGGCAGAATTGGATGGTACTTTGCATTTTGACATGACATCCAAAGAAGTGTGTCCTGGGTTAGTGCTGCAAAGACTGTTAGAGTATTAGTGTTTGTTATTCAAGTGAGGCTGGCATTAATCATCAAAGTCAGTGTTATCCATTCCATGCTATGCAACAGTGTAGTAAACAGATGTGCCAGTGCATACACACAATCCTTATGTGCAAATACAAACCACTTGTATTTTCTTAGAGCAAGACTCTGGTATTGGCATTCTCCCCTTACTTTAGACAGATATTATTTCTAGATTAAAAGACATCTGCAAACTGTTTTTGTGGTGGTGGGGCAGGAAACATTTTATAGGCGTTACATGACTGTATGGTATGAATATTCAGGCTACATTTTATTAAAGTACATAACTCCTCTGACATAACTGGGTTATTTCTTCCTCTAAATTTAGCACACAGCAACACTTATTTGCTTAACAAGGAGCAATATTTACTTTCAGGGTCCCATGATATTTACTTTGGGACCCAAAAGAGTTTCTGATTATTTCATTGGAGATTGGGTCAAATTCCCCGTTATTTTTGTGAAAAGGAGATGAGACCTCTCTCAACATTTTTCCTTTCCAAACAGAGAACATGTATCAAAAGCAGATGTCCAAAAAGTGCTGAAGAAAGACTAAATAAGGAGGAGGTAACCTGGAGAGTAGATACTTTTGTAATAGCTACATAGAGTTTGTAGCCAGTTTTCCATACTGAGCTTATTATGAGAGAGTTCCCAGAAGACAGAAACCAATTAACTCTTTATTCTGGCAGTGATCATTCTAGGTGTTCTTTAATGGGCATTATTCTTGCTAAATTATGAATGAGCTTTATAGTAAGACAAATGCCATTATCAGAGTTACTTATTCATGGTCTGTCATCCCTAACATCCCCACACTAGGTTTTGTCAAAGTTTAGTATTGATCATTTGCTTTAATCAGATGCATCAGGGGACACTCAAAGAATCAGCAATTGTAGGTTTGGATAGCAGCATCTCTCTCTGGGTCTTTGCCAGGTCTAAGTGAGTACCGAGGCCATGTCAAGCATTAGGTAACAAGGGCAGTAAGTGGGGTCTTACTCTCCTTACATTAGGATAAGTGTCTTTGTGTCCCCCAAACTCTAACTTGACTGATGATTAATCACTCTGCACTGACATGCCCATTATTCTGTTTCTCCACTTGATTGTGAAATCCCCCAGGGCTCTGCAGGCATGATACCCTGAAGAACTGCTGGGAGGGCATAAGGGTCTTGCTCACCCTAATGGTATTGACTGTTGTTCCTTCTGTCTCGCCAGGTAAAATCTTCTAAGATGCAAGTAAATATTCTCTGCTCCATGGTAGCTATGAAGCTCAAACCAAGTCTAAAATCAGCATTACATTTGACAAGGCAATTTAAAATACTGCTTACTTAAAAGACAGGAGAAAAGCATCTCTTATGGCTCAGTGAATGCTTGCTTCTGCATCGATCCACGTGTGGCAAAGAATGCCTTGTTTTCACTCTTTATTCCTTTACACAAAGATTCAGCTTTGCCAGATACTAAATCCAGATACATTAAGAATTTTTCCCTCCTTTTTCTTTCTTCATTGATGTATACTGTGTCCCTGAAACACTCTAGTTAGCAGACACTTCACTTTAGGCATGAGAAAGTTGAAAGTCTAGGTGTAAGCTGGTCACCATAGATGTTTTATTAACCCAATCAGAAGAAATGGGCATCTCTAGGTGGCAATTTAAGAAAGGCATTTAAGAAGCAGCAGCCAGACTTAAACACGAAGACTATTTTTATACTACTAAACTGAGCCAAGCTATTGCACAGTCCTGCACACCAGTGCATGACCATCCATATGGTCAAATTGCCAGTGCCCTCAGCAGCATCACAACACTTTCCCAGACAGTGCCGAGACACAGTTCAGGGCTCAGCATGGGCCTGACACATCCTCAGTAAGTGTATTAAATGTGATTAGTCTGATTTGGAGCACAAGAGAATTTAATCATTGATATGAAAAAGTTATCCCAGAGTTAGAGACTATGTCCAGTTCCATGTTATTTTCTAATATAGTGTGAACTTTTAGAGGCCTGTAGCCAAATATTATCTGAATGCTACAGTAAGTGTAATTTTCAGTGTTTTGGAGGACACTATGGCACACCTGTGGTATAGTGGGAGAACAAGACATCCATCTCGAGGCAGTATAAAGCAATCCTAAAGCTCTGCAGCATGCCCTTAGAATGTAGATTTGCTATACTGGAACAGATCAATATATTAAGATCCAATCCTTGTATTTTTTAGCACTGAGTGGAAAGCCAGCCTTTGAGGATATTTCTGTTTTCAGCTACCAGATCATAGATCTAGAGCAATTTCTCTGAGGTCTAAAAACTGCTAGAGGTTCAGGCCTACTGAGTTCAGAGTTTGATCCTTACAACAGAAAAGGTCTTTCAGACACAGAAAATCTCAATGAAAAATTTCAAATTCAGCTCCATAGGGCCTGATTTGTATAAAAAGACAATTCTCTGTTTCCCACATAGTCTACTTGACTTGTCCAATGTATGAAAGAAAAAAACAGGCTTGCTCCTACTTAGGTTTATTACCAGGATAATTATCCTTGAACATATTATCTATAACATAGTACTTCTGTAAATATCTTCTACTGTTGCTATTAAAGATTTCAACATATTTCAAAATCATAGTTTACCACAGCTCCTTATATTTTGGCACAACCTGACCTCCTTATCTCCTGCTGGAAAAGATAGTAAGAGACAGAGTGTACATATCCCTTTCAAAATGAGATACACAATTCCCTCTTTCCCTCCCCACTAACACACTTCTTCTGAATTCCAAAGTCCCATCGTTTTGCGCAGACCCATCTGCTTCTATTTTGAGGCAACTATTCTTCTGGCTCTGGAGTTCTGGGTAGCACTCCTGTTAAAGTCTGTCACTGTCTCTGGTTAATCAGCTGGAGAAGCTGCTGCTGCTATCTCTGCAGCACTCAGTGCCCATGACAGCCTGGGGAACAAGAGGGTTGGAAGAGAACCTGTTTCTCCCACATGCTAGTGGAGAACAGATCACCCTGGCACCAGCCTTTTTTTTTTCCCCTGCTTCTGTATATTTTTTGCTGTCACAATAAACAATCTTGATAGAGACTAACAGGAATTTAAGTTACAGCCAGCAAAATGGGTCAAGTATTAATTTTAAATAATTTAAACTGGAAATATCCAAGGTAAACCTAAGACTTGCCAAAGAAGTGGTAGAGGCATTTAGGAGGCAGGCTGAGGAGTTAACCAGTCATGTCATGTTCATGGTTAAATTAACACATATTTTAAAAATAATTTTGTGCACCCTTTGTGTGCATGCATGTAGAAATTCTACCAAAACGAAAGTTTAAAGTGTTGATCTGGATAAAGCATTTCATTCTCCAGCTTTTCTAGTGAAAGAAAAACACATTTGGGAAAGGAGGTCAAGCTTCACCAGGAGTCACAGGAGGCAGATCCAAGCATGGAGGACATGGTTCGGACCAGGCTGCTGCTGCCCTCAGCTCTCTGTCAGTCTGCCCCTCATGGATGCCTGTTGCCTTTCAGAGATGGCTGCATATCTGTGATACAGCAGAGCCTCTGTCTGGGAGGAAGCCCTCTCTTCTAATTTGCTTAACAACACCACACTGTTGAGCCCTGATTCACAAGGGTAGCAGCTGTCTGTGCACTTGAGGTAGGGCAGGCTGCTGAAGGCAGAAATCTCAGCCAGAGTTCTTTATTTTTTTCATTGATACAGAACCCCCTACCTAGATTCCACCTGGGTTCATGTGGGTATCTGGTTGATCTGAAACTTCACTCTCTGGTGCACATCTGTGGCTTTTAGTGTCTTCATCCTGAACATGGATGGACTCGATCCATATGGGTCCATTCCAACTTGAGATTTCCTATGATTCTATGTCACTCATAGACGTCTAATCCACTTAAACCCAAAGTTTACAATTCTAAAGCAATTACACACACTGGAAAATGTCACCCATATTTTTCAGCTGTGCCTCAGATTGGAAGCTCTGTCTTCATATAAAAAGGATTTTTCTCATATTCAGTGGTCATTTTTATTGATTTTCTTTTTTTTTTCTTTCATGGGAGTAATCACATGGATCATAAATTTCTTCAGTGAATTCCAATACTAATCATTACCTTGGTAGCAAAGATATGCTTGANTTTTTTTTTTTTTTTTTTTTTTTTTTTTTTTTTTTTTTTTTTTTTTTTTTTTTTTTTTTTCCTGGATGGGTAGTAAAGTTGTTCTGTTTTATTTAATTTTCTTTTTGCTTCCTGGGCTTTGTCAGGGCTTAGAATACTTTTCTTGTATAGTGAAGATAACATTAGATGAATCAAAAGTTTAACAATGTTTTCTTGCTTGTCAGAAAAGGCATTCAGAGTGCTGATTTTATAAGACCAAATCTGTGTATTCTACAGCAGCAGCTGAACTTTCCTTTGTAACCTACATATAATGTCTCTGCCTTCCTTCCTGCATTCTAATCTCTGGGCATATACAGTTATGAAATGTCGTATATGCCATTTACACCTTTATTCTAAATGAGGTGCAGAAAACAGCCTTATCACACTAGTGTCATTTTCCTTTCAGAGCTTGAAATGTAAAGGGCTAATTGCCAGCTTTTACTTATTTATGATTACTGCACCAAATCTATGTCTCCTTTTTCTGAGGTTCTGAAATCATGGTTTGGACCATTAATGCTATTATTGCTACTACTGTTATTTATTGTTCTTGTAATGGTGTACATATGTAAATGATACTTTTCTACTAAAATTAAGATTTTCTTCTAGTTGTGAAATATTTAGGTAGTGCTAAGTGAAATAATAGCAATGATTTAAAGACACACACACCTCCTACCACACAGAAGGAGTGCTGACTGTGAAGTTTGGTCAAAGCATGATTAAAGGAAAATTGTCAAGATACAAAGGGATTTATGCATGCATTTATTACTTGCAGCAGTGGGAGTTCCACCAATAAATCCCTTGGGATGAATGTGAGCCTACATTCTTCAATGCTAGTGGGAACAGACCTTATCTTCAGCAGTCATTTTATTACCACACTTTAATGGTCCCATTCTATAGTGCAGCTCTCTATAATTTTTCTAAAAGATTTTTTTATCAGTCTTGATCAAGTGTGTTAGTTGATAAATGGTTGAGAGGTGCATGTTATAAGGAAAGATGCAATGAGTCATGCTGTTTCCTAGAAACCAGAGAGCAAATAGCTTTCAGCAACTATTTCAGCCTTCACAACTACCCTCCACTCCAGTACTCTCTCAAGATGTAACATACACTTCCACATTACCTGCCCAGGAAAATTTGAGAAGCAACTCTAATGAAACAAAGTTTAAGTGGAGTGCTCCAGTACCTGCTCAAAGGAATGAGACTGATGTTGAAAGAAGGCAAGAAGATGATGGCAAAATAAGTAGGTAGGGGAACTATTTCCTCAGCAGTTCAGACCAGTTGGAATGTGGGCTTCTGCCAAAAGCAGTGGGTCAGCTCTTTCCCTGTGCCCCTGACCAAAAATTCTCTTCCCCTGGTGTAGTGCTAGCTGTCATATCATCAACCATATGAACAAGCTGATTTGCCTTAAAAACACACAAAGAAAAAATAGAGATCGGTGTTCTGTGTTGTGAGGCTATGTAGTTGCTACTGCCAGCACAAGAGACACATCATGAACAGAAGGCAGGAAGCGTGGGGGAAAGACTGGAAAGACTGCTTTAGGCTACAGTGCCGTCTAAGATTGCTCACTGAGAAACTACGCCCTCAGCTAGAGTGGTTTATTTTGAAGTAACACATTTTTAATTTTACTAAATAGACAAGCTGAACCTAGAGGGGACCTGGGGTAACATCACAGACAATTAAGAGTAGCTATTGAGAGCTGAGAGCTATTCCAGGAACCTCCTTTGTGCTTGATGTGGTGTGGAGGTATTGTACATAATGTAGGATATAATACAGAGTGTTACAGTTGGACTCTAGCAGATCCAACACTTAGTGAAGATGATAAAGGGTCTGCTTGGTGACACTCAATCATTGACCTGAGATACGAACAGGGAGAGATCCCTAGGCAAGGGATATACTAAAACTTCTTAGACCTGAGTCTGGAACAGCAATTGAACCTCTTTGAAAAGTCACTCCCAAAGCAGTTGTCTTCTCTAGTGGCCTGTCCACATAAAAGGAGTCTTCCTCCTAGGACTCCAGTGAGATGAACTGGAATTTTTCCTACCTGCACTTAGCAGGTAGGAAAACTAAGAAAAATTACATAAATAATTCATCTAAAAACATGGAGTAAACCTTCGTAAGTATTAAAGTTACTGGACTCAAGAGGCTGAGACCCTCATTTCTGTGCCCTGATGATCTTGTCATGTCTCTCTAGATCCTGTAGCAACAGTTTCTATGGCAATGACCTACAAGAAAAAACATTTGCATATGCTTTTACTGATCTTGCATTTCCTTCAAATACTATTAGAATAAATTAGTAATAAAGGATAAACATTGGAAGTGTCCTGTATGGAAATTGTGAAGGAGAGCATCAAAACCCTTCTCCTTTTCCAGCTGCAATAATCCTCAAAGCCCTCGTGCCAGCTCCAAAGCTGCAGTGACTCTGACTCTCAGGAGCCATAGCATGAGTGCACTGAACAAACAGAACCACTCTCCTCCCACTTCATGAAGCAAGTATAAGGAGCATGATACTTCTGACATCTGCCTGTGACCCATTGGGTTCCTGAGCTACTCAGATGTAAGTGCCCTGCTCAGACAGAATGTCTCCTGTAGCTGTTACATAGGTGACCCTTCTTATAGGTGTCCACAGTGATATGGTCTAAACTTTGTGCCATGTTCTTCAAAGGTGAAATAATGAAAAATAAAGTCAGTAAATGGACCTATGATAGAGGTTGAACTGAACTTTCATTGTAGAAGATCAGTTAAAATGCATATTTCTTTCCCTGGTGCAATGTCATATCATCAACTATATGAACAGTGTTCTATTACCCTATAGAGGTAGGAATGTGTTTTCCACTGTCATCACAAAAGAGATTTTTTTCTATGTTTAACCTAAGAACTTGTTCTAATAGACTATCCAGATTTTTGTGGGGGGATGAGAAGGGACTCTTCAGTAGCTTCTTGACAGTACAGATGAGGTTATTAAGAAACAGCAATCTGGAATCTGATCTCAGGTTTCCAGGACCTTAGTAAGCCTGATTTTGAAAGGTCTGGAAGGATGATCTATTCATCTGCCCTGAGGATGTTTTGTTTCTCATGGAACCAATCTCTTCTTTCTGTTTGCTCCTACTTTGAGGCTGTAATCCCCTGTTTGTGATACCATCAGAATTCCCATAGCAACAGGTTATGATGTCACAAGCAGAGATTTATAAAGCCATAGGATGCAGAAGCAGGAAGAAGAGCTTTGTTGTGAAACCATCTTGTCTACAAACTCTTTTTGTAGCAATTGCCCAAATGGTAGGAAACCCATCTCACAGAAGTTATATTTTAACCATCTAAGTGACTAGTTATCAAAGTGTGACTGTGCATGGATTCTCAACAGCAGGTTTTGAGCTCTAAAGCTCATTCAGAAATCCTGACTGAATACACTTAAAATCCTTGGAGGCGATTTCACAACTGTCATTAACTGAACAGGAGAATGCATCAGCATGGACAACTGTATCAAGTGTCTTTGTAAAATGAAAGAAGATACCCTGGGAGCCACTGAAGGCTGCTTAAGGGACGTTCTAAATGACGACTATGCCTAAGGTGGCACCATCCCTTTCACAACCTCATGGCAAGCAGGGAAGTACAGAGTCTGCACTTTTTCAGAGTGTCCTGGGTTCAGCAGTTGCAGTCAGTTTTTCTTTCCTTTAGTAGCTGTGTTTTGACTTTACTCAGGAACAAGGCTGATAAGGCCGACGTTTTTGGTTGTTGCTGAGCGATGTTTGCCTTGACCAAGGACTTTGTGAGCCCCATGCTCTGCCGGGGAGGAGGGGAGGCTGGGAGGAAGGAGGGACAGGACTGTACTGACAGGACCAAACTGATCAAAGAGGTATTCCATACCATAGCACGTCATGCCCAGGAGGTAACTGGGAGTGATCTGGAAGGCCTAGCTCTCTCGGGGTGGTTGGAAGAGGTCAGCACTCGGTTGGTGGGGTGTCGTGAGTTATCTGTCGGTGGTTGATANCCAGGAGGGAACTGGGAGTGAGGCGGAGGGCCCTCCTCTTGGGGGGTGGTTGGGAGAGGTCAGCACTCGGTTGGTGGGGTGTCGTGAGTTATCTGTCGGTGGTTGATAGGATGCTGTATTCTTTTCCTTTATCATTATTATTATTGATGGTATGAGCAGTGATTTGTGTTACACCTTAGTTACTAAACTGTTCTTATCTCAACCTGTGGAAGTTGCATTCTTTTGATTCTCCCCCCATCTCTCTGGAAGCAGGGGAGGGCAAGAAAGGGGGGTTGAGTGAGTGAACGAGCTGTGTGGTTGGTTGGGTTTAAACCACGACACAGAGTAATCGTTAGTTCTGCATGAATACTTGCTTGGCACTGTCTCAGCTGGGTTGCCTCATTTTGGGAAATGCTCAGTGCCCTTTGCAGACACATTCATGACTCTAAGACAGAGCTTGAAAGGATTTTCTCCTGCAGTGGGTGAGCTGTAGAGCTTTAGGGCTTGTGAGCAGTCAGCCACATGCTGTGGTGTAGGGCTTGGCTAAGAAATTCACCTTTTCCTCTTAATCTCTCCCACCCTTGTTCTGAACAGAGATTTGGCTGTCCAGCTGGCTCACAGAGTGGAAGAATGACTTTGAAGTGATGTGGAGATGGAAGGGTTCTGTTTGCCTTATGTACATTTTGGGAACTGAGTGTGTGGGGTTTTCTCTCTGTGACCCTCTACTGGTATGTACACTCTTCCCTAACTTGTCCTGATTTGTCCTTTCCTCAGAGTGATCAGAATAGTGTTTTGAATCTAACTTGCACAGTGACTGGCAGGCATTTGATCTGGCATTTTACTGAGATGCAACCAAATGTGACTTGTGGAAGAATTTCCTCATCAGTGGCACTTTTAGTGGGATTTTAGTCCAAATTCTGGGCCTCAGAATCCCCTGTGGTTTAGCTTCAGGCTAAATTCAAACCAGAAGCACATTTTCCACACTATAATCAGGTGCCATAAAGAATATCTGAATTTCTGTAAGAATATCTACCGGAGCAGAGGGATCAGCGTCCAGGAGCCTCACCTCAGAGTGACAGGAGCCAGCGAGGAGGGAGCCTCAAGTCCTTGACAGGACTTGCCCAGGAGCCGGCAGCTCAGCTCACGCGGTCAGCTGACTCACCGGGGGTGGAGCCAGGAGGCTCGGCGGCAGCTGTGAGTGGTTAAAGCCTGCCCCGGGAGCTCGGCGAACAGCGCGGGTCGAGGCGGTTTGCGCGGGCAGGGGAGCGGGCTGACTGACCGCCTGCGCAGGAGGACTCGCCTGGAGCGAAGGCGGAGGAAGGACTGCTTGCCTGTGAGAAGAGACGTGAGCTGACCGATCGACCAGCTAAATCATGGTCACAATGCGATCAACAGCTGCTGTGAGGAATAACGTGGGTACCCAGACTGAACCTCCCTGCAGGCATGCGGCCATGCAGGTCTCTGGCTGCAGAGAATGCCTGAGCCTGGCACTTGTACTGAAGGGAGACAGTGACACCGCTTGCGTGCAGTGTGAGCAAGTAACTGATGTGCTCAGGCAGGTGGTGGAACTGAAGGAGGAGGTAGAAATGCTGAGAGCCATTAGAGAATGTGAAAGTGAAATAGATTGGTGGAGCCACAGCCTAAGGCAAGAGCAGAGGGAAGTGGTTGAACAGGTGATGGATCCCCTTCCCTCCTACCATCGAGCTGAAGAAGCGAACTTAAGGGACGGGGAGGTATGGAAGGAGGTCCCTCCTCAGAGAGGTAAGCAAAAACCCTCACAATCCCTTCCTCCCTCCCAGTTGCCCTTGAATAACAGCTACGAGGTCATGGAAGTACAGGACCAGGTAAATGGAGATGGAGGGGTAGATCTGTCTAGCGAGTCACTCAGGGCTTGTCACTCACCCCCATGCCTTAGAACTTCCTTGACCAAGAAGAAAAGAAGAGTAATTGTGGTGGGTGACTCCCTTCTGAGGGAAACAGAAGGGCCCATTTGTTGACCAGATCCTTCCCACAGGGAGGTCTGTTGCCTACCTGGGGCTAAGATTAGAGATGTTAAAAGGAAACTCTCTGATCTGGTGCAGCCCTCTGACTACTATCCACTGCTGGTTTTTCAGGTTGGCAGTGATGAAATTATTACAAGGGGTGCAAGGGCGATGAAGAGAGACTTCAGGGCTCTGGGGCGGCTGGTTAGAGGGTCTGGAAAGCAAGTGGTGTTTTCCTCCATACCTGTTATGAGCAAGGATGAAGGGATAAATACGAAGAGTGTGAAGATTAACGTATTGTCCTGGGTTCAGCAGTTGCAGTCAGCTTTTCTTCTCTTTAGTAGCTGGTGTTTTGACTTAGCCTGGGAACAAGGCTGATAAGGCCGATGTTTTTGGTTGTTGCTGAGTGATGTTTGCCCTGACCAAGGACTTTGTGAGCCTCATGCTCTGCCGGGGAGAAGGGGGGCCGGGAGAAAGGAGGGACAGAACCCAAACTGACCAAAGAGGTATTCCATACCATAGCACGTCATGCCCAGGGGGTAACTGGGAGTGACCTGGAAGGAGGGGGAACTTCCCGGTTGGGCTCGTTTTCGGCGGGTGGTATCGTACCGTCTTCCCTTGTTTTCTTTGTCATTGTTATTATTGTTGGTGATAGCGATAGTGATTTGTGTTGTACCTTGGTTACTGGACTGTTGTTATCTGACCAGTGGGAGTTGTTCGGTCCATCTTCCCTCCCACCCCTTCGGGAGTGGGGAGGAAAGAGGGGAGGGCCAGAAGGGGTGGGGGTTGAGTGAGTGAACGTGCTGCCTGGCTGGGTTCAAACTACAACACGTATGGCTATGTGACTGATGCCGAAGGCAGGGTTTTGGCTTTTTCAATCATAGGCTGCTACATGAGACACTTGGTTTGCTGGTGGCAGATGGGATACAGCAGTCCCAGAGAGGGAAAAGGTTTTTGGGGCATTGACAGGGCTTTAAACTAGATATCAAGGGGGAAGAGGAGATAACTGGGCCTGTTAGGGACAAGCCCAAGAGAAACGTACTGGGGCTTGCAGGATGGCGGACAAGGGAGGACTCTCAATCTATTGTTTCGTTTGAGGGATTGGATAGTTGTTCAGACCCTGTCCCGCAGGGGAAAAAAAGTACTGGGGCAAGAGTGAGCAGAGCTCACTCACAGAGCTTTAGGTTAGATTCAAAGTGGGAGGGGGTTTGAACTAGTGGGGCATTATTCTAGTATTAATGTAGACCAGAAGGCCTCTCACCTCCCAGGGGTGCCACTAGCGCGCTCTGCTCGCTCCCTGAAATGCCTGCACACCAATGCACGCAGCATGGGGAATAAACAGGAGGAGTTAGAAGTCTCTGTGCTGTCCAAAGATTATGATCTGGTGGCAATTACAGAGACATGGTGGGACAGCTCACATGACTGGAATGTGGTCATGGATGGCTATGTCCTCTTTAGGAAAGATAGGTCAGCAAAGCTAGGTGGTGGAGTTGCTCTTTATGTGAGAGAGCGACTAGAATGTGTTGAGTTCTGTCCAGGAGCAGATGAGGAGCAAGTGGAAAGTCTGTGGGTACGAATTAAGGGGCAGGCTGGTACGGGTGATATGGTTGTGGGGGTCTATTATAGACCTCCTGATCAGGACAGAGGAGTTGATGAGGCTTTCTACAGGCAACTGAAAGCAGCCTCACAACTGCATGCTTTGGTCCTCATGGGGGATTTCAACTACCGCGATATTTGCTGGAAGACTTACATGGTCAATCATTCACAGTCTAGGAGGTTCCTCTGGTGCATTGATGTTAACTTCTTAATGCAAATGGTGGACAAACCAACTAGGAGAGGAGCGCTGCTGGATCTAGTGCTCACCAAGAAGGAGGGCCTGGTTGAAGTGGTGATGGTCAATGGCAGCCTTGGCTGTAGTGACCATGAGATGGTGGAGTTTAGGATCCTGTGTGGGAGGAATAGAATACCTAGCAAGGCC
>NDXB01020915.1:568185-589086 GCA_002631895.1 Agapornis roseicollis | reverse complement strand
GGCAGCATCTGGGAGCAGATTCTCCTGGCAGGCATGCTGAGGCACATGGAAACCAACGAGGTTTTTCTTGGTGACAGCCAGCGTGGCTTTACTAAGAGAAACCTGCTGAGCACAGTGTGATCACTAAGGCCTCACTGCAGCTGGCGTGGAGGAGGCCGTCTCCTTTTGGAGATGTCTCAAAATCCTGGCTGGAATGTGCAGGCCTTTGTCCTCACTGCTGCCCTTCCCTGGGTCTCTCCTGGTGTCGCTCAGGCTGGCTCCAGCACTGATGGCTTTTGCACAACATAGAATCAACTCTGTTGGAAAAGGCCTTTAAAGTCATCAAGTGCAACAGTTACTGACAAGTCTACCACTAAACCATGTCACAGGGCAGCCATGTTGCAATAAACACCCTCTGGGGTGGATGTGAGGAGAGGACAGAGGGGATTGAGCCCCATGTCATCAAGCTCCTCAGCTGAGCACAGTGGGAGAGGAAAGCCATTGCCACAGCCTGTCTGCCACTGCTAGTCCTGGTCCAAACCCCAGTGCCATGGATGAGGCTCCTGTTCCGCTCCGCAGCTGAGATCACCTCCTCTGCTGCTGATGCTGCGGTGGTGGATGCAGATTGCTCCTCCAAGCCCTGTCTGCCTGCCCCCCATGCAGGAGCCATTGTTCTCTCAGCCCCAGGGATGGGCACTGGGCTCCTGATGCCACCAGAGACTTGCAGAAGTACAGCTGGGGATTTATTTATCATCTCCCCAGTTTCACCTGCCTGCTCAGTCATAACAGTCCCAGACACGCCGCCTGTCCTCCCCCGTTTTCCATATGCTAATGCTTCCCTCTCACCTGCCAGGGGCTGCTAATAGACTTGTTCATGTCAGCCTGATAGACAGCCCTTGCATTTTCTCCTCCTCCAACTGTGTGGCTGCAGGAGAAGGAGCCATGGTGGTCCTGTGGGTTTCCCATCAGCTGGGGTCCCTTGGTGCCTGGATTTGAGACCTAGGAGGTTTGGGACAGGTATCCTCTGCCTTGTGCTGCTGTGCCCAGCCTGCCCCCAGGAGCTGGTGGCAGGGAAGGCCAGGTACAGACCACAGCAAGCTCAGCAAAGGCTGCCGGTGCCAGCTCCCTGCCTCAGTTTCCCCATGGCACAGCTGCATCCCTGTTTTGCCTCAGTGCCTTTGTTTCCACTTACCTCTAAGCCAAAGCAATTGTGCTGCTCCTGGCTTTGCTTTAGGGGCCCACAGTAATCTGGACCTTTCCAAACCCAGGACCAGATGTGGCATAAGCCTCTGTTCCTCACCTCAGTCTCTCACAAGCTCTCCAGTTCTGTGCCCCCATGGCAAACCCAAACGCTCTCCTCTTCCTCCCCCTTCTCCCAGCTGCCTAAAGAGCCCAAAGCCCTGATGCAGGACCTGCAGCAGGTGGAGAGGTGCTGGGCATCAGCATCCCACAGCGCTGGGGCCGGTGCTGTACCAGGTCTTGGCAGCCTCCCCTGGTGAGAGGCTGTTCTTCTCACTAGATATTACTGATGGTGAGCACCTCCCTCCATTTGTGGACCTTTTGAGGATCTTTCATTTCCAAGGCATTTCCCCCCCCCATCCCTCCTTTTATTTTTAAATTAAAAAGGGGAAAAAAAGAGATGTTTCCATAGGAACTTGGTGAGAAGCTGATCCCGACCTCATTATTTGCTCGGTGAAAGGAACTTTATTTTCGTCTGTTTGTGTACGTTGTCAGATTTTGGCTAAACCTACTTGCCTGACTTTGTACAGTGCGTTCTTTGAATCTTCATTTCAAATGCATTCATCCCATGGCTTAATTTATCCCGTATTGTGATCAAATTTAGCTGAAAGCAATCTGCTTTTGCCAATTCTGAATATTCATCAGCTGCCTCATTCATTCACTGGAGCAAACCCTGCTCAGAGCACTGGGCTGGGTGCTGCTGGCCGTGTGTCTTGCTCGGGGTGCTGCCTTTCTGCTTGCCCTTCCCTGCTGCACTGGTGCTGCCTGGAGCGAGGGAGCGATGGGTGCTTGGTGGGTACAGGCTCCCCAGCACCATCTTCTTTGGACCTGTCTGAAGATAGAGGTAAGGAGGCTGGGAGAATCATAAGGAGTTGAGAAGAGGAGGGATGGATGCCCTTGCCATCTTCATCTGGGGGCTCTGCAGTTGGTAGAGGATATCTCCACTTGCCTGCCCTCCATACCTGTTTAGTCAAGGACCTTTCTGATCTCTCCTTGTGAGCCAGTTGGCCCGTTCTTTATCCCAAACTGTCTTGTTTCAGTCCCCATCCTCCTGGGAGTGTATGGATGCAATGGGGGGAACAGGAGGTGAAGCACCCGCAACCCAGAGCCCAGAGAAAAAAGTCATGGCCAGCATGAGGTACAGTCTGTGTTTCCCAATAGCTCCCAGCTGGCACTGGAGCACAATCTGGGAAGGTGCTATCACCATTCCCTGCTATTCTAGGCCTGTCTTGCCCATGTTTTGTCCTTGATCTCAGCCATGTATCTCCACCAAACGTGATTGCTGGAGGTGTGAGAAGTTACACCTCCTCTTTCCTGAAAACCCAGTGACTTGTTCTTTTTAGGGGGACACTGCACCCGTTTTGGCAAGTCCCATGCAGTGGGCACAGCTGTAAGAGGCAGTGCTGGGGTGAACAAGCCCCCTCTGTGCTAATGTGGAGGTTTTCAAAGGAGTTTTTTGTACGGATTGAACTGAAAAGGTAGGCGATGGTCCCATTCCCTGCTTCACCTTTGTCTCTGTGAATCAGCAGTGTCTTAAAGAGGTGAAAATGTCTGAAAACTGGAATGGAACAGCCCTGAGCACCAGATATTTTGTGGGGCAGCCCATAGGAATTGGAGAGGTGGCTTGTTTTGATGAGTGCCTCTTTCCTCTCCTGCAGCTCAGCCTTGCAGGTCCCAAGGGCTGAGGAGCAGCCAAGGGCAGGGCTGTGGCACTTTACAGAGCCACATTCCTGCATTGCATCAAGTGGACACTGCCCTGTCCCCAGTGCAGTGACCCTACCACTGGTTTGCAGATCAAGGCATGAAGGTGTGTGAGGAAGTGATGCTCCCACGGCCCTACCTCAAAGCAGTGTTAGATTCAGAGTCTGATGGCTGTTATATGATGCTGTTCCACCAGACCATGACAGGTCCTGAATAAAATATACCTTCAGCCTCCTTTTTTCCTCCATAAGATGAAATCTAACAAGACTTGCATAATGGATCAAACCGGCCCTCATGGTATATTCAGCTGGAAAATGTACCTCAGGTGCCCATGAGTTCTTCATAGAGAGCTGGATGGATACTGGCCATCTCCCAGGCAGTGCTCAGCACCTTTGTCAGCCAGAGTGCAGTGCTTGTGATGTCCTGTTCTCCTCCTGGAGAGATGAAATCGGTGAATTCATAGATAAATGAAGTTTGAGAAGTGGCAGTGCTGTGGCTGAAGAGCCAGCTGGGTGAAGGACACAGCAGTTGAGCTTGCTTTTCAGTGTGCACAGTCTGCGCTGTTTGCTCTATGGGCTTGGGAAGGGGGAGAAGGGATGTGTTTGCAAGGTCACAGGGATCTACTTCAGGGCTCTCACTGGTTCCCCTTATTTCTTCTTGTACAGAACAGGAACCCCTCTGCTGCAGAGCTGTACCCAGGCCTGTGTGTGAGCAGCCCCAAGCAAACATGGTCTAAAGGACTCAGCATCATCTGAGTAAAAGGGACTGAGCACTTTGTGCATCACCTTCCTTTGCAGATGGGCTAATGTGAGATGCCCAGAGTGAGACAAAGCAGAAACTCATGCATAATGCTACCTCCAAATCTCTCATTTAATCCACCCCTCTGCATTAATGTCACTTCACAGCTCTTGTGCTGCCCCTAGAGACTAGAGAGATTATTGGGAAGGGAGCACACAGGTGTTTTGTCCTGGGCTCCCACAGCACTGTGCCCCTTTACACCAGCTGAGCATCTGCCCCTAATCTGGTTTAGCTGTGTACAGCCCAACAAAACCACTAAGTGGATTGGCTTAGCTCTCCTCCACTAACCCAATCTGTGAATTGGATCTGGCTGGGTTTTGCAGGCTGTACCCGTCTGTTCTGGAATCATTCAGGAGCTCTGCACAGACGGGCTGCCTCAGAGGCTCACTGCCATTCCCAAGTTGGCTGGCTCCACTGCCAAGCTGCTGGGAGCACACTGTGATGTGCCGGTGCGGGGCTGCTGGGCATGGTCAAACACATCTTTTCCTATCTCCTCTGTGCCCTTTTGCAGCCCCATGTCCCTTTGGTTGTTGCAGCAAGGGGAGTAGAAAGATGAGTCCCTGAGCTGACCCATTCCCTTCTCTGCAGCCTTGCCCAGAGTGACAAGGCTTCAAAGGCAGGAGCTGGGAGTGCTGCAGGGGCAGCTATTCCTGTGCTCTGGCACACTTGGTGGGACAGGGGAAGAGGAAGGGATGAGCAGGGCCACGACCACTGAGGGTGGCTGGAAACACTGGTATGTGCAACACAGCTTATGCATCCTCCATTTGACTTCAGCAGGACTGCTCCTGCCTCTCAAATCATTTCTGCCACTGGGCTGGTGGTGAAGCACACCCACTTGTGCTCACAGCCCTGGAGCACAAACGTCCAGCCCTGCCAGGACCTCACACTGCTCTCACAGGTGGAGATATCTGGAATGAAGGGCAGGTGGACAAGGGCTCAATTAGAGCCATAGATCTCAGCTGCATCCCCTTTATAAGCATCAACTGAGCACAGCAGGATGCAATGCTCCTGCAAGCTACCAGGTCACATCTACAGGGTGAAGAATGGCAACTTGACCACACATCTACCCTGCCATCACCGTTCCAGTGTAGGAGCAACACTGCCCAAAGCCAAGACTGAGACAAGACTGGGCAGAAGCATGTAGAAGGTAAGTACAACTCAAAGCATTCTCTGTCCCAAGAGACCTGGGGACAGAGGAGAGTCTAGCCCCTGAATTCCCACCTTACCCCATTACCATTTGGTCAAGAAGCAAGAGGGTTCCTCAGTAGAAATAAGCAGATTAATTTTGTGCCTGCTGCTTGCCAAGGACAGGCTGTGTCTGTGACCAGCAGTGCTGTAAGATGTGCAGTCACGCATCTGCTGGAGCACCTTACTCCAGAGACACTCTTGGCCTCCTGCAGTCAGCGTTATGGCTCCCTGGCCTTTCTGATTACTGGGCTTGTTCCTATCAGTTCCTGTCTGCGGCTGGTGCTGGCTTTGTGATTTCCCAAGCTGCTTGCTAGGCAAGAACAAATTGCTTGCTGGAATCAAGTGAGGTTGGGCAGGGGTTCTACCGGGACAGCTGATTTCTTGGGGTTTTTTAAAGGAAAAGCAAACCTCCAAAGCTTTCAGATAGGTTGAAGGGTGCTGAGGTCCTCAAGGCTCCAATTTAGGTCAAGATCAGCTTTTTCTTATTATGAAGGTAAATGTCATATAGGGAATAATCTCTGGTCATGTCCTGAGAGCATTTCTCCTCTCAGATGTATGTCTGACACAGCTCACATCCAGACCCAGCTCTGAGTGTGGCACCTCAGCATCAGTTACGATAACAGATGCAGGAGAGGGAAGCTTTTATTTACAGGCATTGTGACACTAAGACACATTGAGAAAGTGGCTGCTCTGAGGGTTTGTGCCTTGAGCTGGGCATCCTCCTTGTCTGGAGACCACCACCCTCTGTGAAATGGTGATGATCCTCATGCCAGTGCTGCTCCATCTCTCTCCAGCAAAGCCTGACGGAACTGGGACCCACGATCCACTTTAGCAAACAAAGTATGGCAAAGGAGCACAGCTCCAAAACCCCAGGCTACTCTTACAGGGTGCTGTGCTTTCCCTCTTCTCTTGCTTCCTTTGTGTGGACACACATGCAGTGCCCTGTGCAGCGAGCTCTGCTCTCAGGCACTGTCCCAGCACGCCAGCGTGCAGCGCTGATAACAGCTCATCGCTGCGCTGACTTGATGTTTAATGGCAGAATGAGGCAAGTGCTGTGCCTTGGCAGGACTTCACCTTCCTTCCTCAGCAGGACTGAGAGGAGGAGGAGAAGGAGGCATGCTCCAGGCTTTGCATCATCCCTTGCTCTTCTGGGAGCAGGGAAGAGTGGAAGGGAGCTTGTGGCATGCTGATGGTAACGTTTGGGTGTTTGATGCATTGTGAGACAACCAGTCCCACAATTCACAATAATTAGTGAATATGAGTGACTTTTATGACCTTGCATGAGAAAAAAGTGGGGAATGCTCCTTGCTCCAGATTGGGAGGGTTTGGGATCCTCTGTGAAGAACCCATGGGCAGAGGAGGGGGTGCCAGGATCAGCCTCAGCTGTGGTAGCTTGGAGTTGGTGTCAGCTCTCGTGCTGTAATGCCCTCACTATGGTGTGACTGGGGGAGCCGGTGCTAGGCAGCTGATGCATGGACTAGAAAGTGACCATGAAGGCAAGCACATTGCTTCTAAAAGCCCTGCACAAGGCGCAGCTCCTTGGGAAGGTGGCAGGGTGCGAGAGACGGCTCAAATAGTGCTTTGCTATTTCTCCACAAGTAGCAGATGGACTGGAGAGGGGAAGACTATAAGAAGGCAGCTGAATTTCTCACAGCAGCCTGCTCTGAAGCACATGATGTTAATGCTTTCAATTAAGGCAGGCAGAGGAAGCAAACTGTCCCAAAAGCAGTGCCTTTGGATGAAGAGCAGGAGTCAGCGTGTGCACACAGGAGCTTGTGGCTCCTGTGAATCTAAAGGGGCAACGTTCCCAGGGCTGATGGATCCCGGGTATGAGATGAGATCTTTTAGCAGTTCTAGATAGGGGAGGGGGAAAGGCTCAGAAAGTGACCAGAAGGACACAGAATTAAGTGCAAACCCATTAGGGTTCACTCACTGGAGCGTGAGTTGCCTTGATACACTTGACCTGATAGAGGACCTGGTTGTTACAGTGTTGAGCATTAGCTTGGAGTTTGCAAACAGCAACACATGGGTCTTGAGACAAAGAGATTAATGGGAAATGGCTGTGAAGGAGCTGACTTCCCTCTTCAAGGAGTCTTTGCAAACAGGGATGAGATAAAGCCACCCTCCTGGTCACTGCTCAGGTCAAGGAGAGCTGAAAGAGTGCTGTAACTCTGCCTACAAGAAAACGTGTTCTGCTGCCTCTGCCAGCTCCCCTCGGTGCCAAATGAATTGCTGCCCTGGATTTATCTGCAGCCTCTGGGAGATGCCCTAAAGGATAACGGGCACATATTGTTGTGGATTCAGGATCTCCAGCAAGAGGCGGTTTCTGTGGTGTCTGCTGATATTGTGTTCAGCTCTGAGGTGCTCCAGAGAAAATGGTCCATTCACGAGAGCATGGCAGGCTCTCTGCTGATGTCCTTTTGATCTAAGAGCAACCATTAAAGATTACAACCAGCCAGTACAGAGTCTTGGGAAGGCCTGATGAACTGAAGTAATGAAAAGGATGTCCATGGTAGATAACATGTCTGGGGCAGTGATGCACAAAGTGAGGTGCCAGCTTTGGCTCTGAGCAATAGCTGGGAAACACCAATTATATCAGTGTGAGGGAGATCTGGCCCAATGAGCAGCTGTGGGAAGTTGCCTATTGCCATCCAAATCATCAGGAACGTTGAGCTGAGCAGTGGGGACCTTGCTCCTGCATTGAGCTCACACCAGGCAAGCAGCATGATGGCTTTCCACATAGGGTACCAGGGTTGTGCCAGGAGGTGTCTTGCCATTCCCTGCCCTTCTCCACATGCTAGCAGACCCCTTCTCTCCTGGTATGCTCCCACTTTGGCTCCAGTGAATCTAGCCCTGGATTGAACAGAAGCTGGCTACAGAAAACCCTTCTTGAACTGGCTGTTTGAGGGATGAAATGACTCTGTCCTTTCCCAGCAGCTAATGTATAGACAGTTAGAGCCATTTACAGATGTCCTCCTGCTGCAGTCTTGGTCTGCAACACAACAGTAGACAAAAAAAGTGATGAATAATGAGACTGGTTTTATCCATTAACTCTGCCTCTCAGGCGTGTGCTCAGATACAGAGTACAAGCACCTCACGTTACTTGACAGGCAAGAGGCTGCAAGAGTAGCAAATCTCCAGGGATGCTGACAAGAAGGTGAATCATGAGCTAGACAGAATCAGGCAGACAACTGCCAGGCGAGCACATGGCTGGATAAACAGAGGTACAGGAGCTGATCAGTAGGTGGAAAAGCATTAAAGATCCTTTCATGGTTCACCTGTAGCGCAATAAATAAGACTCGCACTAAGAGCAGTGAGCACATCTCTCTGCAGACTGCAGGAGGGTGAATAATGTGCCTTTGGCATGATCTAGATGGAAGTACAATACGGTCCCCGATTAATACAGCCACAGACTTTTGTCTCTGTGATTCCAGAGCAGGTCGTAGTGAGTTGAGATGTGCAGAAAAAGGAAGGATCTCAGCTCTGCAGAGCCGGAATTTCTGGGTTTCTGCTGTTTTTTCACTTCTGAGATTTTTTGGTCTTAAAATTGAGCCTTTTCTCTGAGATGCTCAAAATCGATATTTCCAGGCTGAGAACAACCTGAATCACCCTTTAAAATTTGATATGTGTTTTCTACTTTCCCCAGTGGTTAGAGAAATGGGCCACTTTTAATGAAAATATTTGCAGCGTTCTGCAAGTTTGTTGTGAAAACAGCATGATGCTTGCATTCATGATGAAGAGTGAGGAGACCGGCAAAGAGCATTCTCCTTGCTGTTTCCTTGCATGTATTAGTCACTCATTGAGTGACATGAAAGGGATGTAAAGGCAAGCAGAGAAACAAAGAGCACTTTGTGAATCATGGAATGGTTTGGGTTGGAAAGACCTTAAGCTCATCCAGTTCCAACCTCCTGCCATGGGTAGGGATGCCTCACACTAGACCATGTCACCCAAGCCCTGTCCAACCTGGCCTTGAACACTGTCAGGGATGGAGCATTTACCACTTCTTTGGGCAACCTATGCCAGTGCCTCACCACCTTCACAATAAAGAACTGCTTCCTTATATCTAATCTGATCGTCCCCTGTCTAGGTTTGAACCCGTCACCCCTTGTCCTATTGCTACAGTCTGGATGGACAGAACATAGGACAAATAGGGTGGAATTTGAACAGAGGTTTGCATCGCTGTTGCTGGTGTTTGGGTAGAGCAGTCCAGTGTTCCTATTATATCAAAAGACACATCATGGTGTATACAACCACGGCTGATACATCCTAATAGAATTATTTTGTCATGAAATGTTTTGACACGTGGAACAAGGCAGGAAGGAAAGCACGCAGCATACTAATGAGAGGACCAGCAGTTTGCAATATCTGAAATAATGCTTTTAAGCTAACACAAAGCTATCGTGTCAAGGTAGTTCATTAAGACACAAAGCAACACTTTGAGCTAGAAAAGATGTTTCAATCAATGCTAAGTAAAAGCAGTTCAGAGTGGTGTAAAACAAATACAGTGATGGGAATCAAGTAGAGGAAGAGATGGAGTCTGCTGCCCCAATGCATGCCTGGTGCATGTTACACGGTACCGCTGTGGACATGTCTTGAGTGGTAGAAATGTAAAGCAATGCAATGTGTATCCCTGAGGAAATGCTGAAATTATTTATTGTAAATATGTGTATTTTATTCAAAAACACAATTTTCACTTTTGTTTTCCAAGCTGTGTTTGTTCTGGAATTGCTCTTTTCACAGGACAAGTTTTATTTTACCCTGAGCTAGAATTAATGCAGGCTCCAAGGTGTGACAGTTTCTTATTAAATGCAGTATCCAAGTTTCCACCCCTGGTACATAAGGCTTGTTGCCTCCCATCCCACTGCCCCTTTTCTGGATGAGGCAGAGGGAGACCTTCCTGCCCATGGAGGTGTAACACTGTGCTCAGATCTCTCCCTAGAGGCTGATGCTCTTTGCAAGGGTGGCAGGAACATGGGGCTGGCGTAGGTGCTGCTGGCATCCCTTCCCGGGTGCCTGTCCCTGGGTTGAGAGTGCTGGGAATCTCCATGGACCAATGGCATTATTAAAGAAAACAGTGTTTAAGGGGGTCACAATCACAGCTTCTGGCTTTCTCTCTGGGACCTAATTCTGTTCCTTGCTCACAGACACAAGGCCCAGCTCCATTGTAAGGCTGCAGATCCCAAGTGCCCCCTGAGCTCTCCGCGAGCAGAACTGAACCGTGTGGCCCATCACTCCTCACACTGTTGCTGAGGACCTGTTTCCTACTCCACACACTGTGGAGGAGCAGCAGGCAGCCTGGGATGATCTGTGTGGCATTAACTCAGTCCTGACTGCTCTGTCAGCTCATGAAGATGCAGAGAACCTCCTTCCTGGGCGGCAGCATCCCAGCATCACCGTGCACTTATTTCCTTCCAGCCCCAAGCAGAAGCTCTGTTACTCTTCCCATTCAGAGTAATGCTGTGGGCACTGGTGCCTGTCCAAACATCTGCAGCACCATCAGGATAGAAGTCTCACTGCTGCTCCCTATGGCAGGTAGTGTGTCCTGCTGCCCAGCCTCCCTGGCCAGGAGGCAAGCCGGCTGTTTTCTATCCCACTGGGTTTTTCATATATATATGCTAAGCAGATCACCCTGGCTGGTGGACATAACCCATTCATCTTAACAGGGCTGGGATCCATCCATTTTGTTCTGGTTTGCAGGGTTGTGCCAGAACTTGCTGGTGGTACCCGGTGTTAGAGAGTGCTAGGGTGCTGCAGGTCTGCCAGGGCACAGCACCAATGCACACAGGATTATGCACACAGGTAGGCAGCACAAGTGTACCCAGCAGACCAACCCCAGAGAGATGTCAGACCAGAGCACCCAGCTCCAACTGGTGTGAAGCAGGGAGCTCCCAGAGATCTCCCTACTTCTGGATTTCATTTATTTCCAGTTATTTATTTTCCACCGTTGTTATAGTTTAACCTTCACAGTTTCTCTTTTAAGCAGTTTCTGGTCTCTGTCTACTCTGGGACACTCCTGGCATCAATAGCATCCTGTGGCAAGGAGTGCCACAGCTCTGCCTCCAGTTCAGCACTGCATTTGTGTTGGTTTGAACCTTGCTGCTGTCAGCTTCATTTGGAGTAAAGCACTGTGAGCTTTTCCCAGGTCTAATTCCCGTGTGCACTGAAGGGAAGAGAGCTGCAGCCTGTGTTCAAGAGGTGGGTTTCAACTTGCACAGTGGCTCTGCCATCCCCTTTCTTCTCCTTGTGTTACAGGGGCCTGGCTGTGTTGCTGGAAAGGGCACAGCTCCAGGGCAGGAGCACCCGAAGTTGCTTCACTGCACAGGATGCCAAGGTCAGAAAGGCAGCAGTGAGCTCTGTACCCAGGCTGTGTGTCATGTGAAGCAGCCTTCAGCTCCTGAGACATCACAGCCTTCTCTGCATGTTACAGTGGCCTTTCTATCTCATCTCCAGAGCGTGCCTCGTGTGCTGTGTCTAAAACATACAACCCCACAGCTAACCGTGGTACCTCCGCGCTGCAGGGAGATAATTAAGACTAATAATGATCTGTGTTGTAAGTGCTTTTAAAAACAAAACACAGCTATTCCTATTAAGCTTTTATAATGCTTTTATAGGCTTTTATGAAGCTTACAGTTGGCTTTTTTAGGTCATTAACTGTAGGCCCTGCCCGAAGGGATGCTGAGGTTGCACCTCCAAACCAGCTGTAGTCTCCCACCCTGTCAGGGGACACCTCTCCACCCATGCAACAAAACGTTCCTGATTTCCTCCCAGCCTGGTATTAAGCTAATTGCTCTGTGATAGCTCAGTGATCCCACATGTTGTGTTTGCTGCTTCTTAGTCCCTGGAAATCCTTCTTCTCTTGAGGGAACTCAAATCTGGTGCTTTTCCGGACTCTGCATTTCTCTTCTCTCCAGCTAAAAGTGGTTCTGTCACCAGCTGCCTTTTCCCAAAGAAGAAACCCTGCAAAAGGGGAAGTAAATCTGATTTCTTTTGTCTTTGCTTTGGCCAGGAATGCTGCCTGGAGATGGGATCTGGAGATCTAGAAAGCCCAAAAGATGCTGATGGATGAGAGTGGAGGAAGCCCTGGACATGGCCCCATGAGCACGCTTGGAGGCATGAAGCGGCAGCACCTACCATCTGGGGGTTGGGTGCTCCGTCTAAGGAAAACAAGGTATCAAGTCCTTTGTGAGAATGTCTTTTACAGGGTAACCAGGAAAGTGAAAAGCAAATGTGTTAGGTATGCCCTGCCAATCAAATGTCTTCCAAGATCAATTGGATGTAGCGTGAAGGGAAGCAGGTAACATGACGGAAAAGATTACCCGAGTACCAAAGCCTATTCGCCATGGTGAAGCATCCCTGGAATAGCAAGATCCCCTGCCCAGGATATGCAGGGGGGTTTGTGGCTGGGCTGCCAGGCAGCCAGCACCGGGCTAAGATCCGAACCCAGCCAATCCAACCCCCCAGCCCTAAGCATGGCTGTCGATGGTGCCCACCTCTGCTTTGCTCCTCGGATGACAATTTCATCATTCCTAAGCGTTTTGGTTTGAATTCAGTCAGGCTGTAAAAATATTCATTTTATCCCGAGCTCAGATGTTGAAATTGAATGTCACTTGGAAGCACAAACCCGGAATTATTCTGCGAGAAAATGCTAAAAAGAGGTTCTTCAAAGTTTGGTCCAAAAATAACCCCCATTTTCCAGGGAGGCAGTTTGCTCTGTGCTCTGCACAGCCCAGCAGTGGGGTCGGCTCTGCCCATGGCAGGTCTGTGCTGCTGCCCACAGCACACAAGAGCAGGACTTCACTTCATGGCTATTTCCTGGTCACCACAAGTATTTGTCACCTCCCACAAAGCTATTGCCCAGAGGTGCAATGTTGGGGGGGGTCCTCACCATCTTTTCCCCTCCTTTCCTTGCTCCATGCCCTTGGTACTATTCTCATGTAGCAAGAGCTTAGAAATACAGACTCTGAAGGTTTATATACCAGAAAGCCACTACAAATGCCAACAGTTCTGATTTTGAACCTCTCCAAAGCTGTAATCCAATGACGTGGATTTAAAACATAGTAATTTATCTTACTGTATTTTTCAGTAAGGCTGATTTTTCTCATGTGTAGCCTTGACTGTGGCGTTACCTCCTGCTTCTGCCAGGGGACTGGTGCCACAGGGGAGGGGGTTTATTGTGTCTCACACCCAAGCAGAACCAGGACACCTTGGATAGATCAGCTCACCCTCAGACCTGTTTTCCTGGTGATGCAAACCTATAGGGAAACCCCATTTTCAGCAAGCACTGACCAGGCACCAGAGCAGGATCCTGGGAGAAGACAGGTACCCAGGGGAGAGGGATGCTGCCTGGCACCAGTGCAGGCAATGCCCTGGCAAAGTGAGGCTGGCAGCTCCTTTGTGCGCCCTATCCCCATGTCCAGACCCGAGCATTTATGTCTCACATGGGGAAGGAACCTTACTCTGCCATCACCTTTGTGGGTAGCACACTGGCTTTGTTGTGAAGCTTCCCTCACTTCTGTTTCTGGGTCACATCCTCAACCTCCCTTCTTATCAGGTTGCATCTTTCTCTTTGATTTGAATGCATTTCTGCTTGGCTGGTGTATATACCTTGCCTGCATCCTCCCTGGCAGCAACGTGGCTCGTGCATGGATGTTTGCATGCTGAGAGCTATTACCATGCCCACTGCAGCTGAGAGCAGTGTATAAAAATACTGGGTTTTGGGGAGGGTGTGTAGATTTTGGGTGCATGGTTTTAATTAGAAATTGACATTTCTAAGCCTTTGGCTGCCAAGCAACAAGCATCTAGAAAATGATCTCAGTTGTGATATGTAGGTACCCAGTGTCCATCCTCGCTGCTGTATTTAAAGCCTCAGAAAGGGCCACCTCACCATTCCTCACACAGGCACTCAGTGGTGGTTAAGTTAGCAGTTGAGGTAGAAGGAAACCAAAGCAGAGTGACTGATCCAGGACCCCATCACCCCACAGCCCTTCTGGAGTTGCAGAAGCTGAACATGCAATGATGAGGGAATGGAATCTGGTACCGGAGCCAGTGGCATGCTCTGAAGCTGCAGTCTGAGCCTGGCTGAATGGAGCCCTGGCTACTCTGTGGACCAAGCCCAGGACTTTCCCAGCTTGAGGACCTGGCCCCTTGTTCAGTGGGCAAACAGGAGCGTGCAGCATGGAGCCCATGTGAACACAGTGCATGGGATGCAGTGAGCATGGGACACTTGTGCCTCTCTGCAGACACTGCCATACAGCCCCCCTGGCCTCATCCTTGCAGAACAAGCATCTTCCTCCTTGGCTTTCCTTTCTGGGAGAGATTCTTGCCTCAAATTAGCTGACTGCCTCACTGCACTCTTTGCAAACCAGTGTTCTGTCCTTTCTTGCTTGCAGCATCTCCCCTAGAGCTCTGCAGCCAGGCTGGCAGCAGAGGAGAGCAGCAAGAGACCGTGTCCAGGAGCAAAGCCCTGCAAGGCTTTGGCATCTCTGGGCCATCCTGTAGGTCAGAGGTGCTGATGGAGGCAGCACGCTCCCCCTGCACAGCCCTTGTACCTCTGGCCTCCCCTGACCTGGTCTGGCAGGAGAAGGGGTTGAAGGTTGAACTGCTCATGAGCTGCGGTCAGAGTGGCACCATGATGAGCTCCTAAGCAGTGGGAAGAAGGCTGAAGCTGCCTTATTCATGTCCTTGCTTCCTTTGGACAGACTCATTTCTCATAGAATATTAGCCAGAGCTTTGCAGGTGCTAAATAAACCAGCACCTCTTGAGGAACAGCTGGAAAGTGCCATAAACTGCTTCCTAGTGCCCAAGCCATGGTTTTCCTGCAGTAAAAACGTGCAGACAGGCACGCTGGAGCAGACTGATGGCCTGTCTGGTCCAACACTATGTGTCCAACAGTGGGTTGCGGCAAGTGCTCCCAAGAGTGTCATTATATGTTCCTAATGTGCTTATCTGGGTAGTCCTGTCCTGTGGGTCTGCAGCAGGTCTGCTTGTTTGCTTCCCTATCTCGCCTAATGTGACTGCAGATGCTCCTCTTCTCCCTAAGTGCTTAAGCTTCTTTCTAAATCTTACTAAGGTCTTTCCTTCAGTTTTATCCCATTACTCCTCAGCCTTCCCACCTGACATCCCTTCAGATAACTAGATATGGCCTTAGACTCTCAGGCCTGCTGTGCTCTGTGCTTGGCTTATCATGCATTCAGCTGTATTTGATGTGTTGCAAACATGAGAGTATGAGTCTGACTGAGTTCAGTCACTTCACCCTTCTGAGTATTCACTTCTTGGTGTTCCCTATTTTGTATGCTCTCCGAGGTAGGGCACAGGATATTTTTATTCCAAGATATCATCAAGTATAGGCAATGCATCTTGTCTATGTGGGATTTATCTCTCCTCAGACATGGTGATGCTCTCCTGCTTGTTCAGGCAGAGTAAGAGACCCATCATCTGCATGTAGGTGGCCATCTGTCCTCAGGTGGAATATGGACTTCAAGCCTCCAGCAAAGCCACGTTTCCTGGAATGAACAAGTACCTGGTTAGGAGGAATTTCATGACGAAGGGTTGCAGAGGCTGCTCTGACAAACCATTGCTTCTTGGTGAATGGGCTTTGTAAGAGTTGCCACCTTGGACCAAGGCAGAGAGAGACGTTTTCTGTGAGCAGCACAGGAGACCAGGCTGAGGTTTCAAGCATGAGGCTGAATTAGCAGCCCATTACTCACCAGTGCTTGATTTCGGCAAGGAACAGAGGGGAGAAGAGTTGAGAGTGATTCATTGAGAGAACACCAAAGTGCACCAGGTCTGCCCTCTGCCTGCCTGGGAGGTGCTGGAGGTCTGCACCATGCTGGGATACACCTCTGATCTTTCCCATCCTAATGGCCTTTCACCCCTTGGTGGTCTCCAAAGCTGTCTGCAGCCCCCTGAATGGGATTGTAGGACCTCACTGGAAGAACCACATTAGTGCAGAGTTTGCGGGATGCCAACTCATCCTGTTTTCAGTGCATCTCCCCCTTTCCATCCCTCCATGTGTCTGAGAGCACTGGGCACTGTACCCCACACACAAATGGCTGTTTCCCTGCATCACCCTCATCTGGGTTCATTGTGTCTCTTCCTTATTCCCCGAGGTCCTAGGTCAGTTGGTTGCTTGCCTCTAGGTCCTATGACTCAACAGCCCCAATACTGCCTTGCTCATGCTCAGCACCGCTCTATGTTGCCACCTCACTTATTCCTTCTCCTCTGACCCCCCTCTCCATATGTTGTCCTCCAGTCCCTCCCCAGCTTTTCTTGCTTCCCATGCAGAGCTAAGCTGGGTCATTTCTCCTGTTGGCAGTGAACATTTGGTTCAGTATGACTGAAATGTGCAGCGGCATCTTTGACAAATAATGTCACCCTCAGAGACTGAAGCACTCCAGTGCCAGAGAAATTGTTTCTGCTAAACAGCAGAGAGGTGCCAGCCACATCCAAAGACTGTCCTGTGGGCTGCTACACCTCCAGGAGGATAGAACTTGAAATAGAAGAACCTTTGTGTGAATAGGATGGCTTTTGTTCACAACGCTCCAAGTGCCCATTGCTCATACAGTGCGAGTCCCAACTCCTTGAGCCAAAACAGTGCATTTTGGTTTTGCTTCTGCCTTCTCCTCCCTAAATGACTCTGTTCCTCTCAGTGAATTGACCTCCCACACAGCATCCTGCTACCATCTTCATAAGGCATGTAAGAGTTGCTGGCCTGTCCTCTGCTGCTGCTCCATGGAGACAAATCTCCCCTACCACTTCGGTAGGTGTACCCCTGTTTCTCCTGGCAACCCATGTTCCTCCCATGGGGACAGCCCCCTCACACCTTTCCTCTGCTCTGCTCTCTCCCTAATATGTGGGGCTAGAGCCCCTCAAACATCTCTGAGCATGGGAAAATCCCACTAGGTTGCTGCCCCAGATCCCCCAGGCCTTCTCCTCCACCTCTGTGCTCCCATTCACTGCCTTCTGTCCCATTTGTTCAGCAGTGTCCTGTGGCCAGGTTCCTCACGATGGTTTCAAGGCAATGCTCAATCTTCATCTTTGATCTTTCCCCGGTCTCCACACTTCCAGCTGCACTGGCATAGAGAGCTGGTCCTTCTGAGCTTCTCTGATGTCCTTCCCTGGTTTTCTGCCTGCCTTTGTCGTCTTTTCTTCTCTGCCTCTTCTTTACGTCCGCCTCCCTCTTCTGCTGGATGCCCACAGCATCCTGTCCTTCAGCCCTTTCCGTTCTCCTCTCACACATTATCTCTGGGTAATCTCCACCACCCACTGATTCCAACCGCTATCTCTATGGTGACTCTCGGATCCACCGTGCTGTGCCAGACTCGGCTCTTCCTTTCAGGAGGAATCAGCAGCCTGGCTGATGGTTCCTGGTGCAGGTCTAACCCATCAGCCCAATTTCAGCACCATCACAGCAGAGTTCATCCCCTCCCACCAAAGCTTCCCCCATCTCTCTCAAGCAGACAAGACCTCCATGCTGCACTGCTCTGCACCACCTTGAGCTCACCTTCCTTGTTCCAGCTATGCCTGAATCCCACACATCCTCTCCATCCACTGCGTCCAGATAAAGCTTTTTATGTTAATTCCTTCAGCTAAAATACTTGTCTGGGCTCAAGTATGGTGCCTTAGGTTACTGCTATGCTCTTCCTTCTGGTCTGAGAGCAGCAGCCATGTTGATGAATACTCATCACACTGGCTCCTGGAAAGATTATGTCCCCTTTGCCTTGAACGTGTCACCTCTTCCCATGTCTCTTTGATTCTCCCTCCTTTATCACCAGGCATGGGAGCCATTTGCCTCCACTTGGAAGAGCCTCTACAGCCATCTGTGGCGTTCCTGCTAGTGTCCAAGTCTCCTCTTGCCTCCTGTATACCTGAGAGGTGAGGTTTGGGGCTGGTTTGCAAACCTCCCCAGTTGCCCTTCATTCCCAATATCCCTTTATCCCACCAACACGTCCCTCCACATGGGCTTTGCTGGCTTGCTAACCAAAAAGACAACAGGGGAGCATGCCAGCCTGCCAGGGCTCCTTTCCATTGCCCTGAGCACTGCACCTGGCTGCAGACTTCTTAGGACACCAAGTGGCTTTTCTGAGGAGCACACATAACGCTTATGGGAAAATCAGCACTAAATAGCATTATTCAGGCCTTCATCTTCATTTCCTTTCGGTTGGGGCTGACATAAGGCCCGGGAGGGCTGTCGAATAGGCAGGATGATGGAAAAGGTATTGGCCCCTCAAAGCCTAAGGAATCAAGAGTCCTGCCACTGGGATCCAGAAGCCACCTTGCCTTAGAGATGAAATGCACTTCTCCTCTGCAGCAGTGTGCTGCCTTTCAAAGTAAGCCATTCACCCAGCTTGTGCTCTCTTTTGTCCCCACGTCTCTGGGCCTCAGTCTCCATCATTGACAAATAACCTGCCAAATTTCATTTTAAGAAGGGAAACCATTTGGAAGCTGACAGGCATTTAGAGAGAGGGTTTGGAATCATGCGGGCAGCATTCATCACCCTGCAAAGGGAGCCAGGCCCCCTTGAAACCTGGGACAGGAAAATGCCTGGGTTGAGAAAGACTTTAGAGGGTGCAGAGAGCACTGTGGGGCTCGTTGTTCTTCTCTACTTGGTCATTTCCCCTTAGGGATGAACTGAATGGTCAATTCTGTATTCAAGGCTGTGAAGGCAGCTGCACTTTTGCTGAATCTGCTACAGGAAGGGAAGAAAACAAATCTCTATATTTCCATTTTCTGCAGAGAATGAAGGCTCTTCCCCAGAAAGCCAAGCTCTCCAGGGCAAAGTGATGGCAAAATAACCAGGATAGCTGCCCATAGCACCTTGTGCTCACCCCTCAGGCCTGACCTGGAAGCCTCTAACAGGGGGTTCAGAGGCTGCAGCCTTATTTCTATAGCAATGAGCAGGTTTTGGCTCTCCAAGCACCTCACTTCCCCTCAGGGCTGCCCTGCTCAGGGCTCCCAGAGCAGTGAGGTCCAAGAATTAGCCATCAATCACCTCTGGAACCACAGAGCTGCCCAAGACCAGGCTGTGAATGCATGGCAGGGGGGAGTCCAAGAGATCAACTCAATGTTCTGCATGGACCCATCGCCCTCAGTGTACTTGATACCTTGAAGGAGCATCTGAAAGAAGGGGCTGTTTTCCCACACAGGTTCCCCAGCTCTCCCCAGGAGAGGATGATGTGAGGGTCAGGCAGGATGGGCAGGGGGATGTATTCCACTCATTAGGACCAAAGCATCCTGAGAAGATCAGAGGAAGTGTGAGGAGCAAGCACAATAGCCTGCAGCCCAGTGTTGGCTGCAAGACCTGGCACGTTCACCCCCAGCCCATGGCAAGCTGGTGCCTAGGAATGCACCCATGCAATGGGATGACCAAAAGCCATGGGCAAAAGAGAAGTGAGCAGTTGAGCCTAATTTGTGCAAGGTTGTAAATCACTGTGGCAGATGGGCAGTGGATTATCTTCCAGAGGGTTAAGCAAGAACCAGATTAGGAAAAGCTGGGAAATTTTGATGTGGTGTGCAGGACATTGTCCTGGGGCTGAGGACACATGGACCTCAGTGCCTTTTGGGGGGGTCCTGGCTGTGCAGAGGTTGTGGAGGGGTCCTGTCTGAGAATGGCAAAGCCAGGAGGCTGCAAGGGCAGATGTGGGGCAAATCACACAGACTGTGTCCTGGGCTGGCTAAATGGGCAAAAGGTGCTCCCAAGCTTTACATATCCTTAAATCCAAGGTCCTGGTGGGGTGGCTGATGACCCTCAGGCTGGTGTCAGCCCTGACTTAGAGGAGAAGGACATTTCAGTCCTGCTCTGGCCCTGAGTGGGGCCGTGCCCACTGCCTGCCTTCCCCTGTCTTCGGTTCGTCCCTGCCGCCCTCACAGCACCCCTGGGTGCTGGGCTGGATGGAGGGTGCCCTTCTCTGCTCCCTGCCCTGATTTCCTTATGGAAATCCCAGAGTCTGTTCCAGATCCAGCTCTGGTTTTGGGGGCAGCCATCTCCCTCTCCTTCTCTTTCCTCTTCCCTCCTTCTGCTCTCCTTCCTCCTCCTCTCTCTCCCTCCTCTCCGCACTGTACTCTCCGGGGGCTCTGGGTACCGCTGCAGCATCACTAGCCACCTCCATCCAGGAGGCTGGGAGAGCGGGGCGGAAGGGGAGGGCTGCGGGGGACAAGCTGAATGAATGGGCATCGCCTCGGTGCTGCTGGAGCCTCCGCATAGGGGCGAGGCGGCCGGACCGCGCCGCGGGCAGGGGGGCAGCGGCGGCCGGCCAGCGGCCGGGGCCGGGCCGAGCCGAGCCGGGCCCCCCGCCGAGCCGCCGCCGGGGCGCTGCGAGGAGCGGGCGCTGCCCCGACGCGGGACCGCTCCGGCCCGGGCGCCGCCTCCTGCCGCCGCGGACCGAGGTGAGCGGGGGGCTGCGGGAGGCTGAGGGGGGCGGCGTGGAGCCGGGTCGGGATGGACGGTACGGGAAACGGGCTGGATGGTGCAGGGCCGGTCTGGATGAGGCTGGGGCTGGGCACCAAGGAGTTAAGTGGCTGTGGAGCAACCGGGCTCAGACCGTGTGTGTGTGTGTGTGATCCCGCACCCACCGGGGGGCGTGGCCCATGGCACCCCACGGGTGTCCGTGCGCGGTGGCGGCCGGTGCCGGTACCGGGCGCAGCGGTCTGGGTCTCCCCGGCCACGCAGGGTGGGTGCGGGCACCACAGCGAAGCCTCGTCCCGCAGGGAGCGACCCCGCGCTCCGTGTGCGTGGCGTGTGCCGGAGCCCGCGGGAGAGCGTGTGTGCGGCGTGCGGGCTCCACTGCGGAGCCGCTGTGTGCGGGGCTGAGCGTGTCCGTTGCAGCCGCATTGAGCCCGTGTGCGGGAGCAGCCCCAGCCCGAGCGTGCGGGTGCGCGCCGCGCGTCCACGCGTGTGTACCGGTAGGTGATGTGTGCGCGCTGCGGGGGGGGGGGAAGGAGGGGGGGAGGGGGTGATGTTGGGGGCTATGGGGGGGGGCGGGGGGGGCCGGGGGGGGG
>NDXB01020915.1:549686-568167 GCA_002631895.1 Agapornis roseicollis | reverse complement strand
GGGGGGTAGCGGTGGGGGGGGGGGGGGGGGGGGGGGGGGGGGGGAAGGAGGGAGGGAGGTGGTGATGTTGGGGTCTATGGGGGTGTGCGGAGGGAGCGGGCACGTGCGGGGAGGTGCGGGGAGTCTGTGAGCACAAGCGTGCCGGGGCTGCCGCTCCCTCCGCTGGATCCTGGCCCCCGGCAGAGGGGCTGCGGCTCCCCCCGCCCGCCCCTGCCTGCCTGCCCGGTCCCGCTCTGTGCGCCCTGTCCCTCTTTCCCCGCGGGCCCTGCGTATCCCCTCGCTCCTCCCTCGGACCGTGCCCCTGCCCTGAGGCCGGAGGGGCGGATAGAGCCTCACCCCCGCTAGGTTTTGGCTTTGCCTGTGTTAAGATGCTCCCGCTTGCTCAGGATCCTGCAGAGCCAGAGGGGCTCAGCAGGCAGCACCTGGCAGGGCAGAGCCCTCTGCTCCCCTGTGGATGGGCCCAGGTGGGTCCCTGCGTGCCCCTCAAGCTCTGGTGGGGTTCCTGCATGCCCCTCGGGCCGTGGCAATGGCATGGATCAGCCCCAACACAGCGATCAGGTCATTATACTCAGATTAGACTTTTAGAGGGGCAGACAAGTGTTTCCCCCTCCTCTCCCCCCCCATGCTGGTCCCCCTCCATGACAGAGATGCCACATAACAAACTCTCCTATGGGTCTTTGCTGTGACATGAGGTGAGGAAGCTCCAGCCCAGGATGAGGCCCAGGCAAGAGCAGGATTTAGAGCCATCATTGCGATTGGAGTTTGGCACCGACATGCCTTTGAGGATCTGAGCCTTGGTGATCGTCCTGACACCGTGCCACCATCCTGGTGTAGGGCCGGCACCTGCTGCACAGGGAACAGACGTGCCTGTGCTGATGCACGGGGCTGGCAGCCCACAGGACCTGGACATCTTGGAGTGCTTCCTGCAAAATGGACTCTCAGAGCCTCATGAATCTGCCTCTGACGGCTTCTCCTCTGAGGAAGCGCAAGGCAGAGCCAGCCCTGAGGCTTCCTGCAGGAAGCTAACGCCTGGTCAGAGCCACCACTCCTGCTCTTGAGATATGGGGCTGCTTCTTACGCTGGCAGGAAAATGGGGTTATTCCAAATCCAGGCTCGGCAGCTGGTGTGTGCAAGCCCTGTTCTGATCTCTGCAGCAGCTCTGCTTCCTCGCTCCTCTCGGTGTACATGATGTACCGGTACAGTTCGAAGCACGGCTGCGAGTGGTGGAGGAACAGAGCAGCTCAAAGGGAAGCTGCCACGCTGCAGCAGGAGACTTCTGCACCTTTTTACACCCTCGCACCAGTCCAACGGTGCCAGGCTGGATTTTACCCTTGGAGCATAAACATCTGGCAAAGCAGAAAGAAATGTGAATCGAGTAAACATCAGTAGTAACTGGAGATCTGTTTTGAAACTGGTTTGATACCTGCATGCCTTCCAGGCAAGCTTTTCTGATGTTAACCATTGTGCATCTTTGCATGAAAAATGAGGCTTTATTTTCAGCCTGGGTATTAGCAGTGCAGCATGGGTAGAAATGAACACGCTGTGTCCCCTCTAATCTGTCCACAATCAGGCTTCTCCCAAGCACTGAACCACCACTGTCGTCGTCAGAGATGAATAGTCCTGGATCCAGATGGCAACCTGCATCCCTCGGTGCCCACAACGTCCCTTCGCCATCCGCAGATGAGGGGAGCAGCCAGTGAGAAAGTGTCCCTGCGAGGACCCCTGTGCCACCACAGCCACCTGCGTCCCTGTGTTTGCTGCCCATGGCTCGGGCCGAAGTCATCAGCTTGTGCCCATCAGCCACAGGCAAGGCAGCTCCTGGTTGCCAGAAGCTGCTCTGAGCTCCCATTCTCTTCTGGACAGGGTTCAAGGTGTTGATCTGGAGCTCGGAGCTCAGCATGGATTCACTTCTCGCCGTCTTCCAGCCTGGATCTGTCATGTCCGGGGCTGGAGCCACAGCTGGCCGAGCGCTCTGGCCAGCCCTGCCTGGGGCTGGAGGCAATGGGCAGCCCCTTGCTGCAGCTCCACAGCCCCCAGCAGCCTGGCTGTGGTCTCCTGGACCATGGTGAGGTGTGCTGAGTCACCCTAAGTCAGACCAAGACATCACCCACCCTTCCCATGAAGAGGCTGTGTTTGAGGAGAGGACTTGTTGTGCTTACTGAAAGCGAAGGGGTTGCAGGAGGATCGCAGACATAGCTGGGATGATGGGAGGGAGTTGTTTTGAGCATGGAGCCTGCTTGTTTATTTTTCAGTTTGGAGGAGTGTTTTTAGGCTTGTGATGGAAAAAATGGAAGTGAAGATTCAGCTGCTCTGCTTGGGGATGTGGGGGAAGCCCTGGGCAGGAGCTCTTGTCTGTTGTTGCAGAAAGCTGGCTATGTGACAGCAAAGCTTTGTTGAGATTTGCACCAACCTCTTTCATCTTGGACTTGGTGTGTCCTGCTGTTTATGGCATGAAAATGAGGATGCTTTGCAGAAGATATTTGTATTTCACACTCTGTTTCTGCTTACATGTCTTGTTTGGAGCTAAGTCGGCTTCCCCTGTGGGTAGTGTCTTTGGCTCCGAGAACTGTGCGACTATTAGTAGAGTTTCCAGTGGGCTCCTTGTATGACCTTGTGTTATGGTTTTCTGTGCACAAGAGAAAGGGATTCCTGAGCCCTTTCTTGCTTGCAAAGACATTGCATAGGGAAAACCTATGAACCCTAATGTGCCAGCTCTGGTTTTGCTCAGGCAGACTCTTACGGTTGTCAATGGCTGGCTGGTGTGTTTGGATCATGGGCTGTCAGGAAAATTGCCTTTCCTAAGAGCCTTCCCTGAATGAGGCCTGGCTCTCTGCAGCTCTTTGCAAAGCTTTCCAGCTGTTTGAAGGAAGCACTTTACAACCTCCAGAGCTGTGGTGGTTTTATGCCCTCCGGGGATGGGTTGTGACAAGCAGCCACAAACCTGCACTCTGCTGCCTGCAGGATGCTATAGGTGTCCCCTGGGTCTGGCTTCCGCATCCCCCGGGGAGCATGGACCCTTCTGCACATCTCTTGGGTGACTCTCACATTGAGGGATCCTGTTCCCTCAACTGCCTTTGGGTTTGGTCTCCCCCTTTATCTCCTGTGCTGCCCATGGACCAGTCGGTGAGGATTTGGAGGAGCTCTCTTTGCAAGAGAGACCCAGGAGCTTTGAAGAACAGTGTTGACACTCATATGTGGGCAGAGCTCTGGCTGGGAGCAGGGAAGTTAGGTGGCAGCTTGGTGTGTGCATAAAACACGTACAAGGCTGGAGTATTAAACCTACCCAGCAGTGGTTTAACTCTGTGCTTAAGGAGGAGCAGTCCAAAACCCATGACAAGTGTTATGAAAGTCCTCTTGTATCAAGTATTTAACATCCAAATCTCTCAGTCGTTTGTCTCAATGTGTCTTTGCAGGACAGGGGCCACCCACATGATTTCCTTTGCGTGATGACAAATGTGTGACAGCACCACGACTCCAGCCATTGCCCTCGCTGCACAGCACTGCGATGCCTGGTAGCATGGCTGGGGTGCTGGAACCCTCTCCCCACCTCTTCCTCTTCAGTTGCCATCCCCCTTAGATGTGGCAGGGTATTTTCTTCATCCACGTTGTGTCAGGGCCTTGGTGGAGGAGCAGGGGCTGGAGACAAGTCATTGATTTCTTATGTTTGGTGCTCAGGGCTTTGGAAGGGAGCAGCTCCCCTCTGTGCTGTGTGTGCTGGGAAGGAGATGCAGCAAATGTCCCTGGGATGTTTCAGGCATCACCTTGTGCCCTGAGGAGCAGGTTGGCAACTCTTCTCATGTGAGACACCTCCTGCACCTGGGGTGCCCCGTGAGAAGGACAGGAATGGGCTGACTGTGTGTGTCAGGCTGGTTTGAGTCAGAACCAAGTCTTCGGCTGCAGCTGCAGGGAGCCTCGCAGTTTGCTTTGGAAATATCCTCTGCATGCGAATGCTTCCCACCACCTTCTTACCTCCATCCTCCCCCTGGTTCAGCGTCATTCCCTCTGGTGTCTCCAGGGCTTATGCAGCTCTTACTCCATTCCCACTGACCATAGTTCCCCCTAACCCTTAGCTCTTCTCTGGGACATCCCTGCTGCACCATGTCCTTCTGTCCTTTGCCCTCAGGCAGCTGCTGGCTCCAGTGATGGTGATGGTCATGCCTTCCCTGGGATGCTGTTGGGGCCAGCACTGGGATGGGCAAGGGCCACGTCCTCCTGCTCCATCAGCAGAGCAGACCCCACGAGGTATTTATAGGCTCAGTGATGTTATTCCCCTGTCAAACTATTACTGAAATAGGCTCGGTGTGTGTCATAGGAGAGAGGATTTTAATGGCACAGTTTCTTTGCTGCGGGAATGAAGTTGATGCTCCCTCACCATTTCCCTCGTCCGATTAATCATTCCCATGGTGGAGAGGCATGAGGGGATGGATGGCTGCGCCAGCAGCTTGGAGGGGGGTTCATGGACTCAGGCAGGTCCTTGAGATGGGCACCTCAGCCAGGCCTGTGCCCATAGGGACCTGATGCCTTACACCCACACTTGGCTGGACCTTAACTTCAGGGGAGCAACCCAGACCCTGGGGACCCTGCTGAGGCAGATGTGCCAAGGCAGCTGGGACTGAGGGCTGGTGCTGAGACTGAGCAGACCCAGTTTAAGGGGCAAGGCCCCTTTCTGAGTGATTTCTCTGTTCTGAGCAGTCAATTTGCTGAATGATCAGGAAAGGTCCGTTTGTCATTTTCTAAATAACCCCCTCTCCTTCAGACCCAGCTGGACACTGCTGCTGGTTCGGGAGGAGGTCAAAGGCCAGTGAATCCTTTTAGCAGTGTCTTGAAGCATTGCAGCTGGCTGAAGAGCAAAGGATTTCTCAGCCTGTCAGTTCATAAACACTGGCGCGATTCCCTGTCTAGTCCCTGCTTGCTGGGGGGGGGAATGTCTCTGAGGTGGGAAAACCAGTTTTGTGCCAGGCATGGGTTGTGCTTTCTGGGCAGCATGCGGAATGCCCGGCAGTCTGGAGGTGCATCCTGGTGCTGTCTGGATGGACAGACCCACTACAGCACAATGGCCTCAGCATTGGAGAGTGATGTTCACTGGGCCCTCTGCAATGGTCTGTGGGGTGGCAGGGCTGGGCAGGAACTGGGGCACTTAAACTCTGCAGTCATCTCCTGGGCCTGGCTGGGAATGGGAGTCCTGGTCCCAGCAGGTCAGATGGGTCTGCCTGTGGGATTTGAGCCTGAAGGGTCAGAGCAGAGGAGGGCTCCCTTTCCACAGCACAGGAGCAGTAGAGGCCAAGGACATGGGCTCTGAGCCATGGTGTACCCAAAGTCCACGTGGGAATGGGAGGCTGCTGCAGCCCAGGGCTCCTTGGGCTTGCTGCTGGGGACCCAAGAAGCAGTGTGAGGCTTCAGAGCTGAAGGATCCTCTGCTGTGGAGTTGCTGACCATGCAGCCCTTGCTGCCCTGATGTCTCCACTCCTTTGGGTCAAGCTGCAAGTTAGGGAGGGCAACCTTCTGCTCCCATTGCTCCCTGGCAGGCTCTGCACTGCCTGTGTGTGATGCAGAGACCCTCTCCCGGAGCCTCCATGCCCTCTGGCAGGGACTGGTGGCCAGGAGGAGACCAGCGCCTGCTTCTCCCAATCCCCTGCAGTGCTGCTCACAAGCGTAGCAGCCAGGCCCTTGCAGAGACAGCTTGGAAACTGGGAGCCGACACGCTAAAGAAAAATGTCCTTCCCACACAGCCCAGCCTGTCCTCCTCCCTCCACCAGTGCTGCTGCTGGCGAGCTGCAGGCTCACCGCCGCAAAGGGATGGTACCCTGCAAGGATGGAGAGACCTGAGCTCCAGGGCAGGGAGCGCAGATGGAGCAGATCACCGTATAGAGGCTTCTTCTGTGATGCCATGGATATCTCCCACGATCCTGCCCTCCTGCCCATGGCCCTGCAGGCTTCCCTTTGCCTCCTCCCAGCTCAACAACCTACCTTTTGGTAGAGGTTGCTGTGGATGGGATGCAGATGGAGGCTGTGTGGCTCTGGGGTCAGCATCCCTGCCCACAGCTCTTTGGCTTCCACCATGTGTGGCTGCATTGCCAGCTGGACCCCTTGTCCTTTTCACCCCCAGTTATTTTCTGGATAGTTGTTTCTCTCCCGTTTGCTGGTTGCATACCCTTAGATCAATGCTGAATGCTCTCCTCCTCCTCCTTGCTGTGCTGTCCCTTAGGACAGACCATTCAACTTGCTTCTCCTCCTCCTTTCCCACTTCATTAATGAGTCTCTTTGCTCTAAGAAGTCATGATAGCTGCCAGGGGACCTGGGAGGAGTGGGGAGAGCAGTGGGGAGGTTGCCAGTCCTGCTTCCAGGGTTTGGGATGCTGGGTGCCAGGTTTGGGATGTTGATGTGGTTGCCTTGGTGCTGACTGACCCAGCTCAGGGCCTGTGGGGTGGAAGGGATGTGACAGGCAGTGAGTGTTTTGCAGTGGCAGGAGGCAGGGAAGCCAGGTTCGGGCAGTTCCCAGCTGCTCTGCCATGGTTTTGCCCCATTTCTGTCATGCACGGTGCTCCTTACCCTACCACGGGCTTCTCCTTCCTGCCTTTCATGGGCCATGGTGGGTAGCCTCTGGGGGGACAGCCAGCTCCATCCCCACAGCAAAGCTCCACACGGCCACTGACCCTCCTGCAAAGGCCCATGCATCTCATGGGAGGTTGCCACTGGCCCTGGGAGGCTTCAGATCCCAGTGAGAGGACTGGGGATGCGGCGCTGGGCCGCTGGTTCCAGTCCCCCGGGTAGCAGCAGGAAGGTGTATGTGGTACCTATGAGTGGTTCAGAGCCTTGTCAGTGAAAACTGGCCTTCCCAAACACATTCTGTGGGCACTGCTTTCATTTCCCAGTGCCTTTAACACTCTCCAAAACCTGAGAAACTGAGATGGTTTCTTCTCGGCGGGAAGGGAGGCTCCTGTTGTCGCTCTCTCACACATGCACGCATGCACATGCACGCACCCCAAGGATCTTCTTTCTCTTTCTTCCCACTTTCCTCCTCCAAAAGACTTCAAACACTTCATGAAATGTTATTTTCCCCCAAACTGTTGCCTTTCTGTCTGGCTGGCTGCAAGCAGCCTGCTGCCTTTGCTGGGCTCTGCTCCCAGAGTGCATGGTCCCAGCCGCTCCACGTGTGCAGTGTTAGTGACAGCCCTGCTGAGCCTGCAGAAGGTGCTTGGGTGACTGTGCTGGGGGTGCTGGGCTCTCCCGGGGGCGGCTAACAGCAAACTTCCCTTTGCTTCTAATGGGGTTCATCTGATCCATCAAATTTGCTCTAGATGCAATAAAGCAAAACCCTCCTATGAGCTGATGCTGTGAGGCTACATCTGCCTGGCTGCTCTCCAGGATGCCATGGAGGTCCTGCTCACCAGGAACATGCTGGAAGATGCCCATAACCCCATATCAGCCTGCCTTGCTCTGGCGTGCTGAGCTGTGATGCTGATCAGGAGCCCTGCTCCCCCTGCATATGGACAACTGCAGCCTGAGCATCCTGCAGGCACAGACAGACCCAGGGACAGGCTGGAGGTGGGCTGGAGTTGAAAACCCCTTTGTTGTCTTGTAGGAACGGGACTGACTCACTGCTCTCCCGTGCTGTCATAAGCAGATGGATGATTTAATCACCTAGCAACCAAAATAACGTCAGGTGAGGAGCACTTCCCCATCCGTGCCTGGCCCACAGCCCCGCCGCCAGGCTGGTGGCAAGGGACAAGCAGCCCTCAGCCACCCTGCAGCCCTTGGGCTTCCCTGGGATGAGGCTGGCATGCCTGGGATGAGAGCTGGGTACAGGGCTCTGCATAGCCATGATGCTGTCCTGTGTTTCCTGAGATGGCAAATACCTCCTAATGGCTCCAGTTGCCCTTTACGGTGGGCTCCTACAGCCCTGCAGGATGTGCCCACTACAGCCCAGGATGAGACCTCCTAGAGCAGGGTCTGAGATGGGAAGGAAGGCAAGTGCTTGGGCAGGGAGAGGCCAGCCTGGCAGGGCATGGAGCTGTGAGGACAGTGTTGGTCTTGGGGGTGTTCATCTCACCCATTGGAGGCAGCTGGAGTCCCTTTGCAGCTGACTCCTTCATGGCTCCTGTGTGAGGTGGTGAAGATGCATCTGCCCAGGCCTCAAGCTCCAGCACTTGTGAGACCACGATGCCGGGCTGCCCAGGAGGGGCTGTTTACCCCAGAGTGCTGCATCCAACCATAGACCTATGGAATCAGCTGGGCTGGAAAAGAGCTTTAAGCTCATCCAGCCCAACCATTCCCAGCCCTGCCAAGGCCACCACTAACCCATGGCACTGAGGGCTTCACCTACACAGTGTGTGAACACCTGCAGGGACGGTGACTGCAGCCCTGCCCTGCGCAGCCTGTTCCAATGCCTGAGCACCCTTTGGGGAAGGAATTGTTCCTCAGCTCCATCTGAACCTCCCCTGGTACAGTCTGAGGCCATTACCTCTTGTTCTTTCGCTCACTACTTGGGAGAAGAGACCAGCCCCACCTCACTACAACCTCCTTTCACACCAGTGTAGAAAATGCTGCTCAGACCTTGGTAGGCAGCCCATATTAGCCAGGCCAGGGACTGAGGATGGGAAGGAGGGAGGCCACTGACCCATCAGGCACTGACCCAGACCCATGCAACCATCTCCCCCCCTCCAGAAGCAGCTGTGCTGGTCCAGCCTGGCTCTGTGTGTGATGGGAGATGCTGCTCCCCTCCTCCAGTGGTGAGGCTGAAGGATGCGGGGCCATCCCAGTGCCTGGGCGATGCTGCAGCTGCTGGGGACTGGAGGAGGGCTGTGGAAATAGGGCACCCCATGGCCCAGCTCCTCTTTGTGGGACAGAGCTGATATAATTAGACAATACACCCTGTTCTGTGCAGTGCACTGAGGAAGCCTCTGTGCCACCATGGCCCGGGGGAGCCCAGCAGCCCTACTTTGGTGGCATCAGTGTGTCCCAGTGAAGGTGAGACACTTCCAGGCACTGGCTGGTTTGCTCCCTCCTTCCCTGTGCTGTCTTCTTTATAGACAGGTATGGTTTGGTGCCTTTGGTGGACCCTGCTGACCTACAAGAGAGTGAAGCAGGAGGTGGATGGGTCCCTCCAAGTCAGGCTCTTAACCTCACTAGGGGACAAGCTGCATCTGCACTGCCCCTGAGGAGCCTTGTCACCCAAAACATCCATGAAACCATCCTGGGATAGCTCCAGAAGTGCAGAGGCTCCTGGTAACTGCTACTGAATTCTATCCCAGAGTGTCCTGCACATCCTCATGTTGACCCTCCTGGACTGGTCCTGCCAAGGATGAGCCACAGCTAATTGGGAACTCCTGCTTTGTGGTTCTGACATCAAAGCCATCAAATCCAGCCATTTTTGCCCCTGCCAGCAGCCAGGAATGTGTTTGGCATCGGCAGTCTTCCAGTCACTTCCAGCTCCTCCACAGAGATGGGCTCAGACCAAGCAGCCACCAGCTCCATCAGGGTCTCTCTGCCATGCTCCCATCCAGGTACGTGTCAGAATTTGCTCTGGGAGCATCCCTCATGGAATGTGCTGCAGAAACAATCGAAGTTTCTATGAACCAAGGAATTCTGATTCCACAAATGCCTGTTTATGCTGAACTACCAGTTTACACTGGTAAAGCTGCTTTAACCTCCCCTTCTCAGAGGGGTGTATAGGGATGCTTGTGTATGTCAGGCTCAGTGCTAAGGTCTTCTCCCCAGGGAGTCAAGTCCAGTTCTTACCTGAGGACAGATTGATTAAATCACTGGCTCAGGAGCCATGGGACAGCAGCAGTGCCATTGCCACCAGCCATAGCAGGCATTTGGCTCCATTTGTTCTCTCCTCCAGGCAAAGAGGACCAGCCTGGGAAAGACGCTGCTCCCAAGGGAGCCCTTGTGTCCTCTGGTACCTAGACCTCAGCTGGCATTGCTCAGAATGGGGCATTTCCCAGGATTCACAAGGAAGAGGGAGGAGAAAGTCCAGATGTACACATTTGAGGGGGTCACCCCAGGCCTGAAGCAGGCTTTGACCCTCCTGTTTTCCCCAGGGATGGGAAATCAAACCCAGGCCACCTGCACCCTGCTCCAAGAGTAACAGGAGGGAGGCATCAGAAAAACGTGCCTGTTATAGAGGTGTCTGCAAACCCCACACAAAACAAAGTGGCTGAAAGTCCTGCTCTCTCTCAGATCATGTTTATGGGCATAAAGAGCTTTTATAGGTAGATTAATGTCATGAAAGTCGAAAGCACTCATTAACATCATTGTAACTCAGCCTAATAATACCTTAAGCTGGTTGGGTTCATCTCTGTGATGAAGCTGCTCCTCTGTGGGTGCCTGTACCTATCACTGAGGCTTCCCCTCTCCTCCTTCTGCCCTCACATCGTGTTTGCATGTCTGTGTTGGATGGTGCTGGACCAGGGTTGTGCCAGAGGGCTTGCTCAGCACCGGGGCCATGCAGGGTGGGATCTATGTGGATCCACAGATGTGGAGTCTCACTTGGGGATGGAGGACAAGGGTATCTCTGTCCCTGTGCCCTTAGGATGTGGCTCTTTGCTCTATCTAACTCCTATGGAAAGTCTTTGAACACAACATGGAGCACTTCTGGAGATAGCTGGAATGCTTGGCTTTGTGCATGTTGATGGGTTGGGTTTTAGAAGGGGAATGAGGGAAGCACTAGGGTGAGTTTTGGGAAGACCAAAGCTGCAGAGCAGTTCCTGAGGTGTCCCTAGACCGACCTGATCTTCTGTGTGATTTGGACTTTCTCATCCAGGAGAGAGGAGCCCCATACTGTAAGTAGCCACATGGGGCTCTGCTAGAGACAGCAAGGGTTCAAAGGGGCTCAGGCCAGCTCTTCTGCCCCTCCTTGGCTGGGAGCAGTGTCTTGTCTCTGGGCACTGCCTGCAGGAGGTTTTCAGTCTCTTGGCATGGGCATCACCCAAAACACACAGGCACAGGGCTGCTTCCATCATCCTTGGCCATGGGACTGGGGTGGTCCTGGCAGTATGGCCATGCCTGCCTGCATGCACAAGGACCACACTGATTTGGGCTCTTGGGGAATCCCATTGCAGCACTGAGATGCCAGTTGGGGCTTTCCTCTTGGAGTCCTCACCCAGCCAGACCCAGGGAAGGGTTGTGTTGCCACCAGCAACACAGGGAAGGAGACAATGGGGAACCCCAATAAGTAGCTTGTGTAGTGTGGGGTGCTTGCTGTGCTGTTGCCCAGACCCCATTGTAACCTGCCAGTCACAGAAAGAGGGTCCTTGTTCACTTGAGACAGCACAGGGGGCCTCCATCCCGGCGCCAGGCTGCTCTTCTCCATCAGCAGCACCAAGATCCGATTTGTGTCCCTGCCTTCCATCAGCCCCACTAAGCAGGTTTTAATTTTGTTAAATAACTATGAAGTAATGGCAGCGGGGCCGGGAGCCAAATGGCCTGGGGACATCCTTGAGAGCTCTGCACAAGGGCAGGCTTCGCTGCAGGAGCTGGGGATGGCATCGGGCAGAGCATCCCAGTGCTGGCAGTAGGGCCAGTGGGGTGGTCCTGGGCATGGTGGTGTGGAGCAGATGCGGCTCCACGCTGCGTTGTGCTCACAGCGCCTTGCTGCCTTCAGAGCAATTTCTAAATGGCTGCTAAACATCACTGTCAGAAGCACACTCATCTTCCCTTCCTAATTAGTGGATCAGACAGTAATTTGTAATCCTTTTGAATAGGAAGATCTTAGTGTCTAGCCCTGGAGCCTGGGCAGGACACAGGGAATGGCAGCACAGAGCAGAGCATGCCCCGGCCAACAAGGCACCCAGGCAAGGGTAAGGCAGAAGGGCTTCCTGCAGGCTCCTCTGCCCTGTCTCTTTGGTCCAATGCACTTTTCATCTTCCTTCTCCTGGGTTTTGGCATTTTCATTTCTCTTCATGATGCCAAGTGCAAAAGCATCGGCATGGCAGCCCCAGCAGCAGGCTGGCTCCCAGCTCAGCTGCTGCTTGTCTCCAGGGTGGTGGAGGTGGCAGGGTGGCACTGCCGATGGGAGCTGGAGCCCTTTGCATTGCTGGCAAGCCAGCTGGGTAGTAGTATGCTGAAGCTGTGATAGGCTGTGCTTGGGGAAGTTCCCCAGGGTAAACCCATCCTGGTGTGGGTCCGGTCTGAGGTGAGCCAGTGTTTGCATTGTCAAAGCTGAGGATAAAATGAGTTCTGGGAGCAGAAAGGGTTAAAAAGCCAAGAAGTGGAAAAATAAGATGCAAAGAGGAGGAAATGAAGATAGGAGGTGGGAGGTGCACATAAGGCAAGGCAGTGAGCAGGACCGAAGACAGATGGGCAGGATGAGGAGGCCAGCATGGAGATGGGCTGGACTGATGGTCATCAACAGCCAGCAACATGTGAGGCACAAGTTTGGTGTGACTGCCACAGCCTATCTCAAGTGTCAGCATCTCCATGTGACTCTTGGACAGATGAAGCCACACTTTAGGAAGCAAGGCAGAGGGCAGGGATGGAGGTGGAGGCTCATAGAAAGCTCATAGCAGGTTCCCTGCATACACAGGGAGCCTTAGAAAGCTCATAGCAGGTTCCCTGCATGCACAGGGAGCCTTGGAGGGGAAGGCATTTGTGGTGTGGAGTGGGGAGAAGGGCAGCAGGCAGACCTGCAAGCCCAGGGTGATGATGGGTGTTGAGGTCCATAGGAAGCTCATAGATTTATTAACAGCAATGACAGGCAGCATCAGTGATTTGTGCAGGCTGATGAGACCAAGGAGAGGGTCATGCAGCCCTCGCCACATTATGGATGGCACTGAGCAGGCCCTTGCTGGTGTCTTTAGCATCAATTAATCTGTGGAAAGCATCTCTGTTCCACTTGCATTAACCTTTATAAATGGCTTAATAGAGGTGCAGCCACAAAGCATGGGAAGGGTCGTGGTTATGTTGTCAACCTTGGCATCAAGAGCCTGGCCCTGGGGGGCACAGCCTTGGGGGGTAGGTTCCCAGGGGGCAGGCTGGGGGGACAGAGCCATCCCAGGTCAGAGATCTTGATGGAAGGAAGCAGCCACAAGCAGTGACTTCAAGGAACACCACTTTTCTACTGCATTTCTACAGCCATCAGAAGCAAGTGTTCATAATAGCACCGGTGACTCACTGAGGGTGCTTTACTCACCAGTTAATGACTGAGCAGGGTTCCAGAGCTCTTAGTGATTCCAGCTTAGATAAACTCCACCTCTCTCCCAGATCCCTGTTTAGATGGGACAGTGGTCTGGGGCATTCAGAGTGGGCAGGTGAGCAGCATGGACAAGGAGGCATCAGCTTATCCCAGTCTCAGCTCCCCACAGCTCCTCTGATGCTGAAGGTCTGCACCAGAGCCAGAGGTAACAGGAGAAAGCAAGTGATTTCTCAGCAAGGATGGAGCATTACACATATAGAGGCTTCAGAAACCCCACACACTGGTGCTGGTGCTCATTGTTGCAAACCCCAAGGCAGCTTCCCACACATCCATGGAGAGGGTGATGAGAACCATCCAGTTCCCTGAGGAGCAGGAGGAGGTGTCAGTGGGGTGGAGGGGGCATCATGGCTGGAACAGGGAGCTGGGAAGCCTCAGGAGCTGCACTCACTGTGGTCCTTGGCCTTACACAAAGTTAGGCGTCTGCTTTGGGGATGAACCCAAGCTTGGAACACAAGCTTTGAGTCAGGCCTGGCCATGAATAGCTTGCCAGGGACAAAGCATGTGAACAGGGTCACCACACATTGCAGGACCTTTGTGCACCATCACAGCCTGGATCCAGGGAGGGACAGGCTGTGGCTTTCTGGAAGAGCACATGTTCCATCAGCATGCCAAGCTCGCTGTCCAGTCATGCACTGAGTGAAACGGCCCCTTTGGTGTGTGCTGACCACAGGAGGTTGCATCCTGGCCACAGCCAGGTTGGTGATGGGCACAGGAGCCCATCATCTGCCCAGTCCTGATCCTCCTGCAGCAGACGAGCTTCCCCCAGCTCTACCCCATCTCTGCGCTGTGCCACCAGCAGTGAATCACGAAGCCGGGGTGAGCAAGTGCTTGCAGGTAATCACAAGAAGGCTGTCATCACTGCCGTGGGCTTCACCCTCCAACCTGCCACACTCGTCACGCTCACCAGGGAGGGTTTGGTGGCCCCCAGCACTCACTGCCTGGTGTAAGCAAACCAGGGCCGACCCGTCACAAGCCCACCACAAGCCACCACTTCACTCCCCATGCAGTGGGAGTGCTGACACCAGCACTGCACTGGGGGAGATGTTCATCACAGGATCGATTGGATCAGAGCTCATTCCCTTTGTGTGCTCTTAGCACGCATGGGTCTAGATCTTGCTTGGGGACCCTGGGGTGGCTGTGAAGGCTGGAGGGGTCAGGGCTTGACCCCTGGGGCTGGGGGGGGGGGTTGGTTCTGGAGGATGGACCTAGGGCAGCAGTAGCTGGAAGGGTGATGCCTCCACACTTGCAGTGCATGGAAGGGGCTCAATCTCCATCATAACCATGCATGTCCCAGGTCATGTGAACCAGAGAAATGCCTCTTTGGTCAGAGGGACTGTAAAGGGGGAAGAGTTTCTGGGGGCCTCACAGGCTCCTGTAACCCTGTAGCAGGGACTGGAGAAGGGCTGCTGCTGGCAGGCTCAGCTCCACACGGATGTGGGGTCCAGCGGGGCACCACCAGCACCTGCATTGCTGTGGATGCGGTTCCTGCAAATCCACCCTCCAAACTGCTTCTGACAGCACGGTGGGGTTTGAGCTACTTGTTCTGCTGTAACGGGGTAGTTCATGGCTGCCCCATCACCTCACTGGGCTGAGAAGCATCCTCCGGGCACAGAGACCTGTCAGGGTTGGCCCTAGTGCCTGGATGCGCAGGACCTGTGGTATCAGCAGGACCTTGCGCATCCCTGGCCATGTGGGCATCCCAGCCCCCAGGGAGGGCAGAGGCAGCTCTGTGTGTGTGTGATGGATGGAGGGAATTCACTTTAAGGTGTTTTTTTCCCCTAGTTTTTCTTTTTTCTCCCTAAATTACGAAATCTGGGACAGAGCGCTGGCTGTTTGCGTTTGTCACATACACACATGATGTTACATCTGTACATTATCTTGACATCAAAGGGGAAGTGTGACATTCCCCCGGCTGTGCAGGCAAGAAAGGACACTGCCTGCTTTTGGGAGGGAAGAGGTTATTATCAGAGGGTTACAGGCAGCTCCTGGAAAGGAGAATGAGAAATAAGGACAGAGAGCACAGAACTGGGAGCGACAGTGAGGATCTGCAAAAGCAAATCTTCGCCTGGTCTTTTAATCTCCCCCCTTTATTAAAGCAGGGCAGGAGCGAGCCTCTCACAGCATGGACTTTGTGATTATTTTAAGGAAAAAGGATCTGCAAATGTGATGGCTGGAGGGAGTTTGGGGGTTTGTTTGGGGAGGAGACCAAAGGAAATCTATCTGCACACTAAGCTTTATTGCAGCGAGGCTCAAGGTTAAGCCAACACAGCCGCCTTACTCTCAGCATGGGGACCTCAGCATGTGCCACCAGCTCAGCTCCCGGAGGAGTTCAGCTCCCATCCCGTGGGAGCGGATGACCAGCTCATCCCCATGCACTGAGCCCTCTCCTTGTGTGGAGCTGCCCTCACGGGGCAGCCTTGGCCGAGCTGCTACAGGCAGATGGGCAGCCCGAGGAGCCTGCCCTGCCTCCAGCCTGCCAGATGCTGCCTGAGCAGCACCCACAGTTTGCCAGATGACAGCGCGCTTCCCACCCCAATGGTGTCCCAGCCACCGGCTCCTGGGCTTTCCATCGGTGCAAGGTCGGATGCTCCCGAGGGCTGTTGTCCCTGCTGGGGACAGTGTCTTCTGCTGAGCCACCTCCTTACTGCTCCTTCTCTCTCCTCCCAGTGGGATGAAGCACAGTGGGACAGCGGCAGTGATGCCACCCAGCCAGTTTGCTTCCTAAAGGATCCTGCATCCAGCCCTTGCTCTTCCCTGAGGCTTTTCACAACAAAACAGTGCAGCCGAGCTCCCCTCTCCACCGCACGCACGCACAGCACAGGAATGCAAACCAGCCTGCCTCAGGGATTTACTGCGATGAAACTGGGTATGAAAAACAGGCTGGAGAAAAGCTCCCAAGCCTGGGACTGGTGCTAAATTCTACTGGGGAGTGTCTGCAGGGAGTCGGTGCTGGAGGGTCCTTGTGGAGGTGACCTGTCCTGATGTGCTCAGTGCCTCCAGAACTGGTGCAGATGAACTTGCAACTGGAGAGCATCAAACCACAGGGATGTGCGTGTACTGAAGGTTTCTTGTCTGTATCAGGGGAAGCCTGGAAGGCAAAAAGGCTCTCGCTGTCCTCTGAGCAGCCAAGGTCATTCCTGGGAGCCAGGGCAGATGCTGGCTGCCACGTGGCTGATGCCAACAGCACCAAGGCGTAATTAGCTGGGAAGACGGTCAAGCAGCATTGGAAATGGGTAAGGAGAAGAAGGGAACAGCAGAGACATGCCCAGATCAGGGTCTGAGGAGGATGCTCTTCTCTCTGGAGGCACTTCTCCATGCTCAGGTATTCAGCCCCTGGAGCATGGACAGATGTGTGGGGAGAGGGGTGGGCTGTGCTGCCTACCAAACAGCTCTTGGTTGTGCATGAGGGTACCGCAAGCTCCCCATGGCCCCTCTGCAGTGCCCCCAGACATCCTTCCCTAGCCCTCCACGGACAGATTGTGTTTGTTTCAGCTCAGCGCGCTCATTAGATTCAAGTGGAAGGGTCGATCCGATCAAACTTGGAAGCACAAAAATAAACGTGCTGGGTTCAGCAGATGGAGGGAGCAGCCTGGCAATGGCAGTGCCCCACAGCAGGCGCTCGCAGCAGCTGCTCTGCAGCAGCCTTTGGACACACCTTCCCCGTGCCATGGACCGTGGTGCTCTTGCCCCACGGTGCCGCGTGATGGGGATGCTGGCTATGGCCTTGGGATGGAGCATCACACGGGGCTGGGTTTCTCCCTTTTGCTGCCCCATTGCTTTGTACCCCCAGAAGCTCCCTGGCAGTGACCCAGGATTTGCTGTGTGCTTCCATCATAAACCTCAGCAGTGTGAACGGTTATTCCTCATCTTGAAGGAGAGCGCTGGGAACAGAGGTGAATGAACCTGTGCACTACAATATAGCTGCTGGATGAACATTTTATGGGGTATTTACTTCAGAAGTACCTCTGGAGTTGAAGAACTGCTGATGTGCATCTTACCTGTCCTTTCCAGCTTATTAACACCCAAATCCAGCCTGGCCCGTGAAGGGGGCAGCAGTGCCTCTCCTCTGGAGAACTTACTCCCTCTGCAGTAGCTGGGACTGGGGGAAGGAAGGAAGGAGCTGGTTGCTCAGATCCCAGCACCAGCATTCCCAAGCATGGGTCCTGCTGTATTTGTGTGCTGGACTCTGGCACTACTATTCCAGAATGGATTTTAGGTCCTTTGTGGGTGATTTCAGCGATCCTGGCAGCTCTCCTCAAAGGCTGCACTGTGGCCTGATGTGTTCATCTGGCTGCCCAGAGTGTGCTGATGGTAAAACAGAGTTTCCTCAGGGAATGGTGGTGCACCAACCAATTACCATTTTGCCCAGAGTGCCCATCCCTCTGAGGTGGATGCTCTTGGGCCTGCTCTGGCTCCCAATCTGTTTGTGTGCTGGATAAGGAGGCCAAGAGTCTGGGCTTTAGGACCTACAAGCTCCATCCTTGGGTGTTCTCCTGGCTCCCTGTGATCTTTGGCAAGTCATTACCCCTCTGTGCCTCATCATACCTGATTGCAAGGCAGATGTGGGGCTCGTCAGACATACCAGGGAAGGTCTTCTTACTGGTGTTGTACAATGGTAGGATCTGCAGTGTGATGGAGCATCAACAGCAGGGGCAATACAACCCCTCTCTGAGTTGCATGTGGACTATCCTGGGCAAGGCTTACGCCACTGTCCTCAGTCCACTGGGAAATGATGGGGCTGGGACACATCTTTCCATTTGCACTCTGGGAAAGCTCCTGCCACTGGCAAATGCTTCTGGGCTTGCCTCAGGGTCTTGTGAATACTGGGGTTGTCCAGGATACTGGAGCAAAGTTCCATAAGCAGAAGCAAGCAGGGCTTTGTGCTTTGCTTTGTAGCAGGTGACTTGCATGGGATGAGGCAGTTACGTCTGTTCTCAGTGCCAGCTGAGTTTTAGAGGAATAGGCTCTGGTTAGTGTTTGGGACTGAGGGAATGAGAATTGAAACCTATTGGAGATTGCCCTGATCCTGAGGAAATGGAAGTCAGGTGTGGGGAGACTGCTTCCTGGGCTGTGCCAGGTGATACACATCATGGATGGGACTCACCCTGAGGCTCTCAGGGTACCACAGCTCCTGGTGGTCACAGCCCTGTCTTTGCAAGGGTGCTCAGTACCTGCTTAGCACCTAGTGCAGGAACAGGAGGTTTGAACTCTTCTGTCTTATGAACTCAATACGGTTTTTTCCTGCCCAAATGTCTTCCCCCCCCCCCCCCCCTCTCCCCCTTCGTC
>NDXB01020915.1:472073-549593 GCA_002631895.1 Agapornis roseicollis | reverse complement strand
CCGTTTTTTACTCCCCCAATGTTCTCCCCCCCCCCCCCCTTTGCCAAGCAAGCTGTCTGACCAGCAGCAACTGACACAGCGAACCACAGCAATGACCTTTATAGCGTGCTCTGTGAGGTCCCTCCGAATGCCCTCAAGAAGAATGCATCAGATGTTTGGGGGTTTCTGCTGTGCAGAGATAGGGCCAGGCCAGGACACAGAGCAGCAGAAGATGCACAGGAGGGGCTGTGCTGGACCCACTGTAATGGTCACCCTGCAGACCTCCACATGCTGAGCCTCTGCAAGCAGTGACCTTAATGCTGGTCAGCAGAGCAGGCACGGGCTGCAGGACAAGAACCAGGGTGTCCCACCAAGGCTGAAAAGCTGGGAGCTCAGCAGCTCACTGTGTCCCTGCAACTGCAATAGGTCCTGCAAGCCCCTGTGGCTGCTCAGGCTCTTTCAGTGCTTTGATCTCAGCTCCTGTCTTGCTGCTGTTCAACAGCGTACCCAGGAAAACGCTGGGCTCAGGTACTGCTCTCCCATCCATCATCGATTATTCTCTTTTCATTTGCTTTTTGGGCTTCACCTTTTTAATCCAGCTGTTTCCTGCCTTACAAATGTTCTCTCTTCAATTACTTACATCAACCTGCAGGGCTGTCTCCATTCATCTCAGGAGCACCACAAAGCTGTGCCCTGAGCCAGGGCTTCACCAGCTGAGTGCATGAGAACCTGTACCAGGCTGTGTGTGCTTTGAGGTCCTGTCCCGTGCGTCGGGCACAGTTGGGGTTGGAAGGGCAGGTCATGTTTGAAGGAACGTGCTGAGCTGCCCTTGGCTGCCAGGACACGCCACAGCCAGCCCTGCTGTGCTGCTTCCCAGACTAGGGGCCAGCTCAGACCATTCCTGCACCAAGACTGTTTTATCCTCACTTCTTAATGCTCTTATCTCGAAGGCTCCCCTCAGATTAAAGCCCAGGCAGTCAGTTTCCTCCCTGGATTTATTTGCAATGCAGTTTTCTTCTTCTAATCTGATCTGAGTGTAAGCTGCTCTTTTCAAAGTGCATGGGAAGGACAGATGTGCATGTCACTGGCACAGTGAGATGCACTGACTGAAAGCAGTGGGAAGGTGCCCTGTTCTTTAGCTTGCTGGCACATCTGACTGTTTTGGCTTGAACCCCATTTCTCCTCTGAGCAGCTGTGTGATGTCCCACATACACCAACAGCCGTAAAGGAAAAGGTTTGCTTTGGAGCAGGGTGAGTTCCTCACCGTGCTGGAGCCTGTTCAGCTTCCTGGACACCCTCATCAAGCTGGAGCCCACTCTTGGTCCATGGAGCCCCTGGAGTCAGGGAAGCAGCGGTGTTCATTGCAACAGGACCCCAGCAGGGGTTCGAGTGACATCTGGGGATTTGACTTCAGCACTGTGACTGCCACCCATTCATGGTGCGTTGGTTGCTCCTCACAAGCTCATGAGTCCATGGCCATGCTTGGAGCAGGGCTGGAGAAGCCAGGGATGGACTTGAATCCCTGCTGATTTCCATCTTTGCCCCTGCCTCTTGCTCTGCTCAGGGAATGGGAAGCTGAGACCACTGCTGTCTGGATGGGTGGCTCCCTGTGAGGGCTCTCCCAGTCCTTCTGATGGGCATCCTGTGGGTCAGCTCCTCTTGGTGTGTTCCTAGGGAAGGCAGGAGCACATGGGGAGCCAGGGAGGGCTGGTGCAGAGGTGTGCCTGGGGGAGATGCTGGGTACGGGGGTGCCCTGAACCTGAGAGGTGGTGGCACATCTGGGGTCTGGGCACCTCCAGCACTGGAGGAGGACGACTCTTCTGTGTCAGGGAAGGGACAGGGGTTAACCCAAGCCTCCTGCACTCACACTTGTCTTTACCTCCGCAGCCCAAGGAGCCTGCTGAGCACGGCCACAGAGCTGCTGCCTGGCTCTGCCCAGCCCACGGCCAGCGCATGGACCACCACCGGCCCCCAGCTCGCGAATGACTGCAGAGGAGTCACCGCGGAGAGCAGCATCCGGACTGTGAGTGCTCCAGCAGGGCCTGAGGCAGGGATCCCGGTCCTCATCCATGGGGTTTCCTTGGGGAGAGAGGCCAGAGAAACCTGTGGGTGCTGGGAAGCTCTGGGCTTGTCCTCTCTCAGGATGCTGAGAGGCAAAGAGAGCCTGAGCACTGACCAGCAGCTAAGGTGAAGTACAGAGCTTTGGGTGACACGGTCTCGTGTGAGGCATCCCTGCCCATGGCAAGGGGGTTGGAACTGGAAGATCTTAAGGTTCTTTCTGATCCAAACCATTCTGTGACTCTAAATACCCACAGTAATGCTGGCAGGGTAGGAGCACATGGGGGGCTGTTGGGGTGCACAGATGAGCTGATACAAGGTGCTGGCATGGCCCCAGTTTCCTGGGGCAGAGGGTGGCTGGACGACTCTGTTACAGATGTGTCTGAGGTTGGGGAGAGCTGTGACGGTGTCTGCTCTGGGTGATGCTGTGATGCTGACTTGCTGTGGGCTTGGTGGGCAAGAGGAGGATGCAGATGCTTGACCCCTTTCAGCAAGCTGGAGAAGGATTCTGCAGGGAATAGCTGCGGCCCTCTCAAGCACATGGAAAATCTGTGTTTCTCCTCCAAGGAGGGAGATGAGCTTGTGCAAAGGGCAAGGCTCTGGATTCAATCAGTGTTGTTGCAGATGCTAAGGTCCATTGGGAAGGAACTCATTTTGAAAGCAGCAAACACTTGAGAGGTGATGAATAAGCAGGGCAAACCTACGAAGGAATAAACCATATGCCTTCACCATGTCAGGAAAGATCTCCTGCCATGTACCAGGATGTGACACTGGCTCCATCAGCAGCTCAGTCATCGGTTGATGGGGATAGGTGTAGAGGTTGAGTATACACACATGGAAGGATGGGATGTGCACCTGGCCTAGCTACTGTCTTGGACTGAGGATTGAGGTCATGCACATCCACAGCCTGCACTGCACTGCACTGCAGAAAAGACCTTCCCCAGCCTTCTTCTGAACAGCACATGCACAAACAGCAAATGCTACCAATGCAAGCTGAGCACATGTGTTAGTGAGGGCTGAGACCCAGCTATGCTCCAGGCAGCTCCCACCACTGCCAAGGACAGAGGCAGAAGGAAATGAAATCATATGGGCTTGAGTATTTAATGGATGTTCCACCCAGGAGGATGGGTGAGACAAAGCTGGTGCCTGACTTGGGAAGGGAGACCTGAAAGCAAATGGTCACAGTTCCCATTGGGCACAAAGGTCGATAGTTGCACAGAGGGAATGATGTCTTTAGGGTAGGAGAACACTGGGAACACTCCTGGGTGTTGGGAGGCCTGCACACTGTGGGATTGCCCCACTGCCATGGAACCTGCACACCCCACTGAGAGCATCAGCCCTGGCTGCCCTTCCTGCTTCCCCACTGCTCAGCAAGCACCCATCTGCCTCTCCCTTAGCTGCATTTGCTTGATTTCTCTCTGTGTTTTGCTTTATGGAGGTAATACATGTTTGGTTTGAAGCACTTAATTACCTCTTGGGATGCATTTCATTTATTCATTAGGATAGAAATTGGAGTTGTTGGGTTTGCTATATATTTGTCTGGTTTTTCTCTTCTTTTTATTTTCCCTTCTCTATTTTGCAAGGAAAGGGTGAGGATAAAAATCCACCTAATGCCTCCAGCCTGCGTGTGCCCAGCCTCCCTCCTCTGTGCCTCCCAGCCTCTTCTGTAGCTCCTGAGCAGAGAGGTGATGGGGAGGAATGGTCCCCCCTGGCAGTCTGTTGGCACACAGGAGCTCCTTGGAAATTGGAAGGTGAATCGCAGTGCTGATGCCAACTTCCACATCACTGCCTTGGAAGTGCTGGGAGGCAAGAGCCATGTGCCAGGTCCTCTGGCACAGCAGGGGTGCCTGAGAGGGGGGAACTGCAGCTTGACTCCCTGTGCCCAGGCAGCCACAGTCCTGCTGGCAGTGGGGCAGAGAGGGACAAGCCACTCCTCAGGCCTGGCTCCCTGGGGACACTGTGCCATGGGGGCAGAGACAGGCCAGGTTCTTCCTCTCTGACCTGGGTGTGAGATGTTTGCTCATGTTCCTGTGAAGCTCAATGGTCAGGGCTAAGGATGTGTGCACAGGATGTGCTCCTGCCCTGCCTGTGTGACTGGAAGATCCCCTCTGTGCTGCTGTGGTGGTGAACTCCATGGTGGCATTTGGAGATGCTGTGTTGTCTGTGAGTGGGGGTGCCACATGTAGCAGTGATGTGCCAGGATGGCAGGACTCAGGACAGCCTGGCTGTGGGGATGCATAGCTGCACTGCTGGGCTGGCTTCCTGCTTCCTTTATAGTGTGGCCAGGCAGTGGGTTGGCATCAAGGGAGATGATTCAGTGATGCTAAGGAGGGAGGAGCTGTGGGCATCTCCCTGCAGTGAGAGCTGCCCTTCCCACTGGGAAGGACACATTGGAGGAGCAGAACACAGCGGTGGGATGCGTGGTGCTCAATGAAACGTGTCTTCAGGAAGGGGATTTGGTTCTTGTCAGTAGTCAGGGCTTCTACTTTAATAACCCTTCTTGAAAGCACCAGGAAATGCAGGTGTGGCTGCTTGTCTCTCTCGTGTCTCATCAGGGCTCTGGTCTCACTCTGCATTTGTGTTTCTGCCCAAGGAATCTGGAACCAAAACAACCCCTTCCACCAGAGTCTCTATCGTGGTAATCCTCCTACTGCCTATAGACTGTGAGAAATCAAGAGCTCGAATGTGCTGCCAGTAAATGGGAGCAGGCCAATCCCAGGGCTTGGGTCAAAGTCAGGATCCAGCCTGTTTGGGAAGTTGAGGGCCCTGCTCCCAAAGTCTTGTTTCTTTGAGTACAGATGGAGGTGGTTGAAGAGGATGGGAAGACAAGTATTGACACTGTTCAGCCCAACATCTGGCCCATACCCTCTATGTTTCCTCTCAAGAGAGGAATGTATTCCCTGAGCACTTCTGTAACCAAGCATGGCTGAGAACCTGCCTTTCCCAAAGCATTTGGCGCAGCTTGGAGCAGTGATGTTTCTGTGGGGGGGAGGGAAGGATGCTCTGAGCCTGTGCTCAACCTGGAGATCACTAGCACAGGGCAACATGAATAACATGGACTTGCAGGTGGGATTGTTTTGGGTTTTGCTGAAGGCCACTGATGGAGATGTCTGCGCTCCTTCTGGGAGCTTGTGAGCTTAGAGCCTGGATAAAGACACAGGATGGATTTTAAGGCTTGGTGTCTATTGCCCCAGGCCACACACGCGCAAAGCAGTGTCAGGCCCCAGGCATCTGCAGATCCACCTTCTGGCTGGCACAGAAGTAGAATACACCTTCTTCCCTGTAGAGAAACCCACGGACACCTACAGGAGCTAATACATGGAGTTCCTTACAGTTGCCTGGCTACCTTCCTTGATAAACAGCAATCCAGCCAGCCAATGGATCTGGGCTGTGTGCAGATAAAGAAATGGAGGGCAGATGGCCAAGTGGATGGATAAATGGATGGATGAGTGGATGGCTGTTCTAAACAGTCGAGCTGAATAAATTCACAGAGGTGAAGAGGAGGATGCTGTGGTGGGGAGGTGGGACTGACTGACTGCAGAGCCAGACCTGCAGGGCCAGCTTGGCCAAGGGCAGGTGAATCTGGCAGCTCCTGACCCTACACATCCCCCTGCTGCTGGGGACTGCTGTCCCTTATTCTTAGGGGTTTCTCTTTTGTTTCTTTCCTTTCTCCTCCTACACTTTCATCAGCATTAACAGCCCCATCAGGAACCAGTGGACTGAACCAAGGGTGGGTGCAGCATTTTCTGTTCCTTAGTAAGAGCCCTCCTAAGAGCATCACCTCCCTCTCTGCATCCCCATTTGCTTGGTTTCCAAGGGAATGGAAGGAGGAAGAGTCGTGTCTTTTAGAGGCAGCATGCCTTCTTCATGAGAGGCTCCCTGGTGTAAATGGGCTCTCTATAGAAACCCCCCTACACATTTACTGAATCTCAGCTCCACTGTGCTCCTGTTCCCTTCTTCATGCAGGGGCTGAACCCCCAAAAGGGCTTGTAAAGGACCTTGCAGACACTGTCCCTGGACTTCCACACTCCATCAGTCCCTGAGCATCTGGGCTAAGTAGCACAAACCCAAGTTTCTCTCCCTGCGCAGTGGTGGCAAATATTGAGTAGGGTGGCTCCCAAATACTTGGTGATGGTAGAGCTTGTGTACCAGGAAACATGTAGGTTGTTTTGCTGAGAATTATCCATAGCCCAGTAGTGCTGTGTGCCTGGCAAGAGAACTGACTGTTGGGTGTGTGAGGCAGGTCCTGTGTGTTGGAGATGCGCATGTGTGGAGATGCATCTATAGGTTGGGACCATGAATAACCCGAACGGCTCATAGCATGAAATCACTCCCTTGGGAAAGGGGCAGTCACATTCCCAAGGGCTCAGAGCACAGCCCAGGCAGAAGTGAGCAGCTCCCAGCACCACGTGCCAAAAAGGGAACAGTTTTCTCCCATCCTGGATGCTGGTCCAGCAGAGGGGCTGCACAGGAAGCACAGGGATGCTGCTGCACTGCCTGTGCATCTGCCTGGCACTGACACCCCCAGCAATGCAATGGCCCACGCTGCAAAGGGGCTGCAGCCACGCGCCGGGAGCACTTTGCTCCCACCATTTCTCACAGCTCTTGTTCTGCTGCCAGGCAGCCTCCGCAGACCTGGAAGTCTTCTTCCCTCTGCCTCCCGCTTCCCAGGTTTGAAGAGAGCTCAGCTGGGGCTACATTTGCCAGAGACAAGCACAGGAGAATGGGAATGGATGGTTGCTGCTTCCAGCCAGAGCATCTCTTATGGAAGCTTTAGCTGTATCTACAGAGCCAAGCTCTCCCAGGGCCAGTTCCAGAACCTGCAGGAGAAGGTGCCAGTGCTGCTCTGGACCCCTTTGGCTTTCCAGAGTGGTTGTTTTCCTTCCAAGCAGCACTGCAGCACTCAAATAAGAAGGGATTTGCAATGCAGAGAAAAACCTCCCACCCGCCACTCAGCAGCGTGTGGGCTGAGAGCAGAGCTGGGAGCAGCTGTGCCACTTTGCTTTAACTGCTTGGGCTCAGGTCCTCCTGCTTGTGCCCTCTCGGCTCAGCGCCTCGCACCATGTTCTGGGTCAGCTCCTGGCTCTGGGACCCTGAGCCTGGCACTTGGGCTTTCCTCCCTCTGGGACCTGCTCAGACAGGGAGCCCTGGAGGGTCAGGGGACAATGGAGAAGGTGATGCTCTGCTCTCAGCTGCTTTGGGGCTTGCTGTCTCGTTGCAACATGCTTTATTTTCCCCATCTGCTGAGCAGGGACAGGACTGATGGCTTCACTTGGAGTCCTGGGCATGGAAAACACTACAGAGGAGGTAGAGCAGACGTAAAGCAGTGAGAATTTTGTGGTGGTGATGCATGTGTAACTAGAGAGACTGGGTGGATGCTATGGCAATGAGAGGGCCTGGAGGATGCTGAGGTGTGGCAGGTTAGTCCCGCAGCAGGAGGGAGGACACTGCTTGGTCCTCTCAGGCCTGGGCATACTTGGCTCTCTTGCTGGGAAGCTGAGGATGGCTGGTTTGGAAGGGACAGTGTGTGCTTTGCCTTGGCTGTCCCCCATGCTGGGCTGGCAGGAATTCAATCAGGTTCAGTGGGAGGGGACATCATCCAGGTTTAGAAACCGGTGCTGCGCACATGTCCTCTCCTGGGAAGGCCACTGTGTTCTCTGCTCCATGGGGAAGCTTTACTGTCAGCTACAGAGAGAAGGAAACCCCCTTCCTTCTATTTATGCCCTTCTCATTCTCTCAGTGGGGCAGGAAAGGTTTGGGTGATCCCAAGGTCGTTCCTTCACTGGGGCTGCAGTGAGGGACATCACAGAGCTGCTGCTTTGCCTCCAGCCTGGCAAAAGTGGGCTTACACTGAACCAGTCGTGACCCTGGGGGTGATGTAGAGGGAAGTGCTGTCGTGCTTGGCTCCAGGAGCCCTCAACACTCCTGCAGTGCTGACTAAGGAGCCCCAGAGCACATCCCCATCTCTCCTCCCACCCTCATTCCCCTGAGACCCAGCTGAAGGCAGGGCTCAATCCCATCCCTGGGCAGTGGGAACAGAAGGAGCACTTCTCTGTCCCATGCAGTCACACTGAGCGGGGACCTTGAATAGTCAGAGCATGGCTTGGAAGAGACCCACTGCCAGTGCCTGGGAGCACTGCAGTGCCAGCTGCTGAAGGCATTGAAGGGAGCAAGCCATACATGAAAGCCCCGGGGTTATCTCCCAGGAGTTAAGGGGGCTCTCACTGCTCTCCTCTTGGTTTGCAGATGGCTGCAGGGCTGCTTTTGCTGCTCTGTATTGGGATGTGTTGGGTTCCTGGGATAGCCGGGAAGAGGGCAGCTGAGGATGGGGTGGCTCAGTGCAGCGGGGGCTGCATGGCTGTGATAAGGGGGACGCCACCCAGCCTCTAGCAGGGAAACGGCTCCTCCTTGGGAGGTTCTGCCCTCATCAGGTGGGTGCTGCATTGAGAAGAGGGGATGCTCTGAGAAGGAAACTCTGCCCCTTCCCCAGCATAGGGAGGCAGGAGGGGAGGAGCTGTGCTGGCTTGCGAGGGGAGGCAGGAGACCCCCAGCCTCTTGAGAGCCAGGACCACACTGGAGGGGATGTGTTTTCTTGCTTGGAGCACAACTGTCAATGGAAAAGTCTCGGCACAGACTTCAGTGCTCAGAAACACTGTGGGTTGGGACATTTTGGGGAAGAATTTTAGCTGCAGCAAAGAAATTTGGCAGCTTGGAAGCAATCTAATCATCCTCCTCCCATATGCTTGGTTCTATTTAAAAGGGAGCATGTACCCGATTCCTTCCGACCAGCACGGTGACATTTCCAGAGTGCGTTTGGAAATAAATTTGGCATCCGCTGTCACAATCTCAGATTGAGCCCAGTGCAGCTAATTTGGGCTCTAAATGCCTTTGCCTCTGCAGAGCACCTTTCTCTGCTGGCACATCCCAAGGGCAGCAGTGGTGGGGATTGATTCCTGTGGCCGGCTTGGTGCAGGCACCGGCTGGGCTTTGAGGGCTCAAGGTCTGAAGTGGTTTGGTTCCTGGCTGATGGTTCAAGCCCCTTTTCAGCAGCGCTGAAGCGGAGCGGGCTGTTCCCAGAGGGCTGGTAGCTGTGTGCTCTCCTAAGCTGCTTTCCTCCCAGCACGGAGGCAGAAGGAGCTGTGGATGCTTGGGCTCATCCTGGCAGCCTCCCGGCAGAGATAGCACAGTCCCCTTCCCCTTGCTCACTAACAGAGCACTCATCCTCTTCCAAGCTCTTTGCCCTCATCCCACCCAGTGCCCTGTCCAGACTGTGGTGGGACATTTAGTGTCTTCCTTTTCCCTCTCCCATTGCGCCTGAAGATCTGTGGCGATGCCCCAGCAGGGAGCAATGTCGCACATGGCATCACTGTGCTGGGTGCTGTAATGAAGTCCAGCCCAGCTCCACAGCTGAAAACTGACAGAAAAGTGGGTGTTGCTTGTACCTCCCATGTGGGAATGTGCATCGGGAGCCCCAGCAGGCTGGCGGGCTCATCTCCATCCTGCCTTCCCCAGATAGGTGAGCTCTTTTCATCCTCTGCCTGCAGCTGCCCCTTGCTCCCTTGGCTTGAGGCCATGGGTAAGGTAGAGGGGAGCATGGGGCTGCACCCCAGGTGAATGTCACTGTTACTGACAGCAAGGGGCAGTTCCAGGCAGGTGGGAGGGTGTTCAGAGGGGAGTGTTACTGGGATGCTGCACACACACAAGGTTTGCTGCCATGTCAGCCTGTGTGAGGTTGAGGTCGATGGACTCTACCTAAACATAAGACCAGATGCCACGTCTCTAAGCAGGAGCTGTTCTGTCCCCTCATCCAGAATCCCAGTTCCCACCTGGTGTCCTTCCTTACCCATGGCTCCAACCCAAAGGTCTGCACAGAGGTGCAGGCACTCATGGCCACCCACAAAAGGGAACAGTCTTCCTCCCATCTCCTTCCTCCCACTGGTTTTGGTGTCCCCAGTGCTGCAAAAGGGCATTGGGGTGAGGGTGGAAGAGTAAAGAGGGTTGAGAGCATATGGTCGGATTAGTGCTTTATCTCTGCCTCCTAGCTATACATGTGTTCCTTCTCTGCCTATGCCATTAGCTTCGTTAGCACCGCTGGAGTGGTGGATTAAATCCAGTGAGCTGTGCAATGAACCTCGTTGCTTGAGTCAGTTTGAAGGATTATGATGAATTATGTAGATCAGAATCAGACAGCAACTCAGGCATGGCTCAGTGTCTCGAGGGGGTGACAGGGCTGTAGCTTTGCCATTCAGGAGGTTGGCTGCCATCTAATCAGATGTTCAAACAGACCCTCCCGGCCACAGCTCTGCAAATGCCTGCCCACATTTCCCACTCCCTTCGCTTTGCTCAGCTTTGCTCAGCCTTTGTAAACAGTGAGGTCTGGGTTAAGCTTGGGGACAGAAAGGGGCAGGATGTGTTGTGATCAGCGCCCAGATGGCAGGGGGTCCTGCAGCCATGGAGGGAAATAAAGGCTGGAAATGAACAGATCCCTCTTGGCACCGGGTAGGAGGTGGGACCTGATGTGCCCCTCAGCCCAGGCTGAGCAATTGGGCATTGCAGGGACTCACCTGGGTACAGGGTGCACCTCTGCTCCCCACTGCAGAGCCATGAGTATGAGCACTTACTGGGGCTGAAGAGGCTGAAGAATTCAAGATTCCCTATTGCAGAGAAGTGATGGAGCTTATTCCATGGTCTTGATCCAGATTCACTCACTGGCACAGTCCTTCTGCGCCAGGCTGGTTCAGCTCAGACATGTCATCCACTGTCTGCACCTCAGCGGTGCTCACTTCCCACTGACATGACATGGTATTTTGTCCCTGGGTCTCTTTAAGCCCCTTTGCTTCTCCATTGCTCTGCAGTGTTATAAAATGCTATGTGTACTGGAAGTAAAAGCCCAGAAGCAGCCCATCAGTGCTGAAGTCTATGGCCCAGGACCCTCCAGGACAGTAAGGTGGATTTCAGGGCAGATAACAAGCTCACCTCTCTTTCAGTTTAACTGAAAGAGCTAAAATCAAAGTGAAGTAATAAAGGGAAGTGATGTGGCTCTGGAGAACGAGGCAGTGAAGCCTTTATGGGCTACCAAGACAAACATTGTAGGTCCAGCTTTTGGTTCAGCCACTGAGGATCCCTGTGGATCATGCTCCAGACCAAAAGGTGCTTCATTTTCCCATTCCAGCTTAAACCCTCCAGAGCATGCTCGAAAAACCTCCCCTCCTTTGCTCTGTGAGCCTTTAAAGAGCCCTCAAGGGAGATGCTGAATGGGTCTGGGCTCGTTTCGGGAGCTGGTGTGAGCTCATGTGCTCTCTGTCCCCAGAGGATCTGTGCTGAGGCTGGAGAGCAAGGGCAGCACAGGGGAAACAGCTCTGAATCATGGAACTGGAGGTGTCTGAGGATGGCCCCGGGAAATGTACACATGTTTGCAGCCCGCTTTATCCACTGCTCTGCTACAACAGATCCATCAGGATTAAATGAAGAGTGATGCTTGCCCTGGTATCTCTTTTTTGTCACTGTTGTTCTTCTTAGCATTGGGCTATAAATTACCTGCCTCACCCAGGCATTGAAATGCTCCTTCCTCTTCCCTGGCTGCTGGAAATCAAGTCATCCCATGGCTGTTTGGTGGTACACAGAAGACACTGTCTCAACAGCACCTCCTGTCCCAGCATTCCAAAGGCCATCCAGGACTGAGTGACGTGGCATTAACAGTCCTCCTGCAAGCTGCTTCAGCAGGGCAAAAGGGAAACTGAGGCACTCGGTGAGGATCCTGCCAGATGTGTGCACAGGAGAGAAGGAGCTGGTGGTTCACAGTCATTAGGCTCTATGCAGAGATGTAGGGAGAACCCATATAGAGACCGTCTCATGATGTCTTGGATAGGGAAGGGATTAGTGTAGCCCAGAATGACTTTGCTTTCAGCTGTAGCAGTGCTGGGCATGGGTCTGCCCTGTGTAGTGATGGAAATCCAGAGCAGCCATTGATGTGCATCAGGATAACTTCAGCATGGGCATCTCTGCCCTTGAGCCAGTGTCCATCACTACTTCAAGCCCACCAGGGCTGAAGGACCTTCCAAGTACAAAACTCCCTGTGTCCCCTCCAGCACAGGTCAGGAGGAAGGAGGGCTGGCTCAGACAGATGCTTGTGGCTGCCCAGCAGCACTTCTGGCCCTTCCAATGGGAATCGCCCACCTTCCTGGCATAAAAGAGGAGAGCAAAGTCTGGGGTGGGCACAGCCCAAGCAGGAAAGGTCTGTCTGGTTTGGATTTGAATAACCCGTGAACAAATGGTGACAGATGTAGTCTCCATGACAACCCACAGCTGGCTGGGCAGGAATTAAAGGGCAATGTGCTTCAGTGGAGTGTCAGCATCTCAGATTCACCTGCTCCTAGTAACTTGGGAGTTACAGATGCACTTGAAAGTGTGCAGGTCCAAACATGTCCCTGTTTTAAGCCCTTTGGAGATAAGCAAATACAAGGACAATTATCCCAAAGGCCTATTTTTAGCTAGAACTCCTGCCTCCCAGCTGTGTAACCCCATGGATGCTGAGGGTGGTGGATGTGAACGGTGAGACCTTGTCTGGCTCTTCTCTAGGCTGGAGGAGGAGGACAGCCCTGGTGCCAGCACCACATTGTTTGGTAAACTGGTGGTTCACCAGGAATGCTCCAGGCTCAGAGCCAAGCACGTTTGCTGTAATGGGTAGAGAGCGATTAACAGCAGATTTAACCCAACACCATCTCACAAAGACCCTGCCCCATGGCATGGACTTCCGTCATGGTAAGAACCCAAGTCTGAGGGATTCCTAAGGTTGGGGAGGTTGCTTGGCTCTAAACAAAGCAGCATCTACCCCATTTAAATAGGTGAAGGGACATCATCAGCGTAAAGAAGAAACAAATGGAGACCAGCCTCTCCTCTGAGAAAAAACCCCTTTTGCCTGCTATTACTATAATAAGTCTCCAAGTCATGTGTCTGAAAGGGCTGAAGGGAGAAATCTATTTTCCTCCCTGTTTTTTTCGGCTGCTGCCTGTGTGACAGTCGCTCTGCAGTTGCTGTGCTGGCTTCTGCGTAGAGGTAGCCAGTTTTTCCTGTTTTTTGTGTGGGTTTTTCACATGGCAACGGCAGAAAGAGAAATCTTTTTTTGAAGAAGAAGAAGCGTAATTGTAGAAAACAACTCAAATTTGCAAGGAAGAGAAGGGAAAGAGGCAGGAACCCAGACATCAATGTACCTCACTGCTGTCTCCATTTTAGGGCCACTGCGGTGGTTGTGATCTCAAACAGCCAAGCCAGGGGATGCTGGCATCATCGTGTATCCCACGGACACCCAAAGAGAGACCCCAGCCTGGGTCTGCCTGGGTGGGCTTCCTCATGGAAATGGTTCTGGGCATGCTGGGCTAGAAAGGATTGGGGGTTTGGATGCCCTGGTCCTCGAGCATCCTTTGGAAAGCTAGGATAGCAAAGGTCACAGGGAGATCTGGCTCTGCCATGTGGGAGCTCTGTGCAGTGGTACCCATCCATGTGAGGGCCATGAACACCTCCCTTGCTGCTCGTACCAGGCTGCTCCTTCCCCAGACTCCTTGCTCCAGCCCTGTCCATGGCTGCAAACCACGTGCAGGCAGGCTCCAGACACGCTGTTCTGCTCCCTGCCCACCAGGCTCTAACAGCCCGCTGTGCTCCCTTGGGAACTGTTCCCTTCTGTGGTCCATCACATCACTCCCACGGCTGCTGCATGCGTCACTTTTTTTTCCCCTTCTTCATACAACTGCCCTTTAGATATTTATATAGCGTTATCATGTTCCCCCTCAGGCATCATCTTTCTAGGCTATAGAAATTAAATTCCCTTAGTCTCTGCCCATAAGTCATCCTCTCCAGTCCTAGTATCAATTTGGTTGCTATACTCAGGATGGCTTTTTCCTTTTCTGTGTGCGATGTCTCTGTCTCTGTAAGAGCCACACTGGGTATTGTAGGGCACATTTACTACCACAGCGTAAAAATAGGATTAGGACCTATGAGGGACCCTTCTGGGCTCATACCTGCAAGCAAGCAGGCTGCCAGCTCTGTGCCACCTCTCCACAGGGGTGCTTCCACCTCTCCTGCCCATGACCGCTCTGTAGCTAACCATGTGTTTGCTTTTCCTCACACTGCCTGTCCTCCTTCCCAGCTGGCAAAACCCCTGAGTGCCCGTCTTGGTGTGCACCCATCAGGAAATCCTGTCTGAATCCCATCGGATGCCCTCTTGGCTTGTGGTAGCCACTCATCCAAGTACTCACAGGTTCTGTGCCTGGCACCCCACTGCAGGCAGTGCCTGAAGCCCCATGAGCATCCCACATTGGGCACAATGGAGGCTTGGTCACCAGTTTGGGGGCATCTGTGCCGTGTTCAGCCCTATAGCTTCTGATCAGCAGCTTGCTCGCAAGCCCTCGGGGAAGGCAGCTTGCAGGAGACGTGCCTACGAGAGGCCAACAGAGCATTGGTTTGTCCTCAGGCTGTCAATGAATCCCTTGCTGGAAGTGACCATGATTAAATACTTGTGCTCTGTGCCTCGGACACCTGCAAGCCCGCAGCCATGGTGGCAGCACTCGGTGCTGTTTTCATCTGAGGACACTTGGCTGTGGCAGAAGAACAAACAGAGGAAAGCATGTTAACATCCCCTGCCCCCTGCGGTGTGACAGAGGCCATGCCAGAGCAGTGACAAGTGTTTGACAGAGGATAAACTCATTCACAGAGCAGCTATGTTCTGGTTTATTCATATTTTCCCCTGGAAAATTAGATTTAATCTCCAGCTGTTGCTGGTGTTTTGCATTCAACATAAAGCCAGCAGAGCAATGTGTGCTAATGGGGTGCCCTGAAGCGATGTTGGTGAGGTTTGCATGCCTGCCTCACAGACAGCCTGGCTCTCACCACCTCTCCCAGTCTATTGTGGTCACTGCATGTGGTTGGGGAATTGCCTCTTGGGAGACACCGTTGTAAATCTGGGGGTTCCCATCAACAAGAAGTGTTTCTGTAATTCCTGCTGCTGTCTTTAGGCATCATCCTTATTTTTCCTTAGGCTGCGTATTCATTCAGATCTACTCCCGAGCTGGCTCAGGGCTCAGGGTGCAGTTATGGAAAGGAGGATGAGCATGTGCTCCCAGCTGGTGAATTTGCAGCCACCACGTTGCAGTCCTTCCTCCTGAAGGACTTTGTTCTTCTCCCTTGACCTCTCCCTTGTTCTCCTGACCTCTCTCTCCATGTGCCAGCTTGGGCTTCTCTGCTGGTTGTTGCCTGCAGGATCCTTCTGGGGTGGTGGCATCTGGGATCTGCCATAGGGATTGGGTAGAATCGCTCCATCTTCCTGTTCTGAGGATCCCACAGCTCCCATGGGGTAGGGACGCCTCTCCCAGCACTCAGTCCTCATCACATCCCCTGTGTCAGTGCCAGTGCTCTGAAAAGACTCATACTGCCCATCTCCAAACACCCATGGTCCTGCCTGCAGCCTCGCAGGGACATCTATGGACCACTGACCAGCCCAGTGGAAGGGGCAAGCACTGAGCACCCTGCAATGCCCTCAGAGCCATCCCTTCCCATTGTGCTGTGCCCCTTCAGCCTTCACCAGCTATCAGTGATCTCAGGAGTCACTTGAAACACCACCATGCTACAGTCTCCCTTTCATCCCTGGCATCTCCATGCGTTTCATCTTGCAAGGCTTGGTATTAAAAAGCATCTCATGAGACATGATGAGAGGACTATAGAGGTCGAGTTAATAATACATTTCACTTTGCAGCTTTCCCTCTAAGCAAGAACTGGCTGGGGTAAGCTGCCTAAACAGGTGGGGACCCATGAGTGACAACACACAGACCCACTTGTATGGCTTGTAGGGGTTTTCAAGGCATTAAAGTTAATTAAGTACTAATTAACTGAAATACTCTGAAGTATCCCCATCATAGCAACCTTCTGTATCAGAGCCTGCCTGATTTATATGCACGTAAGTCCACATCAAGGCAGTCTGCTTTACGGATCTGCTGCAGCTTCGTGCTGCATATCTAACCTGCCTGCAGGCTGATGGGTTGGATAGGAGTGTGGCTGCAATTCAGGAAAGGCAAGTGTGTTTGTGACTGGAGAGTTGTGCAGAGCTGCTTGGAAATGAAGTGGGAGGGAGCCATGTGTCCATCATGGCCAGTAAAACCCTCATAGGGTCCCCAGCAGCCCTACAGGACCTGCCCCTGGCTGCCTCTGCTCTCCGTCAAGACACCAAGCACATCACATCCCTCATCGGTGCCTCCTGCATGAGCTAGCATGGACCCATGGGTGCAGCAGGGACCTGCTGTGTTTGATGGTGAAGCAGGTCTGAGAGCCTCGGGTGAGAAAGGCTGGTCATGGTCTGGGCAGCACATGCCTGCCAGCCCAGCCTCATCCTTGCACAGCGGCATCCTGCTTATTCGGGACTGCTTGAACCCGTGCGCTTTCATCCTCTTTTCCCTTGAAGGGGAAAATCTCCGCAGGATTTGTCCTCTTTTAAATCTCCGGCAGCAGCAGCCGGAGTCTTTGCTTTGCCTCGGTGCTTCTCTGACTTCCACTCGCCGTCTGGTCACATTGAATTTGACAGGTTCTTTTGATGTCTCTGTTTAATTCAGTCAGGTGATGGCAGAGAGGCTTTCTGCAGGCCGGAAAGCAAAGAGTTACCTCTTTAATGTCTGTGTAAGCCTTTGGGAAGAGTGGAGTTGGGGAGATTAATCCTGAAATGAAAAACCTACTCTTTGCATTGACAAGGTTGGCTGAAAAAGGAAACCATTAAATTACAGGAAAGGCAGCACTCTGAGGAAGGCAGAGAATTGGGGTAGCACATGCAGGTTTGGAAGCCTGAGAGCTGGTGCAGGAGCAGAGGACAGCAAGGAGGAGATATGGCGTGTTTCAAACTCATCAGACTGATCCTGATCTTTCTAGGAAGTAAAGCTGTTGGGTTATTCCTGCCATGCCAGACCTGAATCCAGCTCTCTGTGTTTCAAGGTTGTGGTTCAACCTCTCTAAGATGTCTTTCCCTGGCACTTACAAGTTCCTGCTCCAGGGATAAGAGCAAAGCGAAATCTTTTCCCCAAGCTTTTGCAAAGCTGTTGGCATCAACGGGAAAAGTACAGCATAAGAGCAAGGAGCAGAAGCCTGGATAGCTCAATTCCCACCTATGCTGAGTGCTAAAACACACAGGCAGAGCAAAAGAGCCCGGGGTGTTTGCAGAGCACAGCCTGGCGAATACATCATTGACAAAACCGCTGCCTGAAGGGAAAATCCCTGAGTGGGACGCTCGGTCTCCGTCCCTTTGAGCAGCACAATTTAACCATCCTTTGCTTTCATTCAGACATAAAGCATGACTTGAAACGGGAGTGAGCAGGAGCGCAGGTTGCTGTGCATGAGAGAGAGCCAAAGGATCATTAGCAGTTTAGCCATTAGGACCTGATCTGTGTCCCCCGTCGTCCCCCCCCCGCCTTCTCCCCTGATGTGTGCGGTTGCTGTGGGTGAGCCTTGCTTGTCCCCCTGCCATGCAGGGACCACATTGGTGGTGTACATTGTCCTGGGCACCTTGTCCATGAAGAGGGCTGCCAAGGTAGGGCCAAGCCAGGCTCAGGTCAGGGGAAGGAATGCATTTCAGTAGGTAATGGGGACTGGGAGAGGGCAGTTTAGTGACCATTACAAAATGAAGGTTGCAAAGGCTGTGTCCATGTAAAAAACTCAGGGGAGCTGGAGATGTCTACCAGGACCAATGTCCTTCAAAGGCATGTGTTGAGCAGCTGTGAGGATCTGTCATCTCAATCGGATGACAGGATCAGAGCTAGAGATGAGGTTTGAAGCTGCACCTGAATCCCCAGGTTGCTGAGTTCAGGCACTACCAGCTCCATCTTTCCCCCAAGCAGAGCATCCCTCTCCAGTGCCTATCTGTACCACAGCTCCCGAGTCCTCCCAGGACATGGTGAAAGGGTTGTGTCTGCAGCAGCATTGCCAGATTTAAGGTGGTTAGTGCTGCCAGATGAGGATGGGAACCTGGTGGCACAAGGGCACCAGCCCCGACTGGTCCCTGGGCAGCACTGGGGATGCATGAAAGGGACAGCGCCCCAGAGGTCAGGCTAGCACTGGTCAGCAAAGCCCTTTTAGTTTTAGGGGACAGAAACTGTCTGACACTAACATCAATTAAATTTTACAGGCCTCTAAAAATTCAATCTGGGTTTAATGCCCTTTGCCAAAGCCACGAGTCTGATAAATATTTTATTTTCCTCCAAGTAAAGAGGCTTTGGAATAATTAAGGCAAACGATGAGTCCTCTGCTCCACTGGAGCCCAGGCTGAGGCAAGGCTCATCCTCTGCCTCTCCCTCTCCCATCGTGCCAAGCCACACAGCACACATGGGCCGGGCAGGCATCTCTGCACTGTGCGTGCCTTAGTGAGCCATTTGGGAAAGCTGCCTCTGTAGATAATGAGGGAGTTTTGCTGCTTGCAGCAACATTTGAAGACAGAAGAGAGGAAGGCAGATGAGAAGGTCACTGCTTCCTCTTTGGAGGGTTCATTTCTCCCTCAATGAAAAGAAGTTGCTGCTTTCCTGGTCATTTGGAGCCGGTTTGGTGGCGTGCTGTGTTCCACATGCTTTGTCCACACTTTCTGCTCTCCTCTGAATGGGAAGTTTAAAAAGCTTCCTTCCCTCCCCCTCCCCCCCCCAACCCCATTACAGTTTATGGGAAATGCAGTAGCAATTAGAGAGGCCAGAGGTGGAACTTCAAATAGAGAAAGATCTTCCCACCTCCCTATGTTTTCTGTGGACTCATGGCCACAGTTTCTCACCTCATAAATGAGCGACAATAGCTGCAGGAAGATGAACGCAGAGGAAGCAGGCTTTCCAGAGAGGGTATATGCAGTCCATGGTGCCTGAGCTTGGCAGAGCCTGCCCACGTTATAATGGCTTTGTCATGGAGCAAGTGGCTGCACTGAGCAGAGAAGTGATTTAGTCATGGAATCTCCATAGAGGGAGTCCATGAAAAGTCCACTGATTGCATGAGGAAGGAAAGGATGTCAGCTAGCATAAATCTCCTCACCAGCAAGGAGAGCAGGAGGGCTGACAGCAGCTGTGCTGGCAGAGAATGAGCCAGGAGGGGTCTGCAGGAAACAAACTGGGGTGCGAGCACTTGTGCTGTGAATTCATTCAGCTGGGATCAGCATCGCAGAGTCTGGGAGCGATGGAAGAGTGAGCCCCATCACCCCTCCATGGGGAAACCATCTCCATCAGCACCCTCTGTGGCCAGGCAGAGCGGAGCAGGGGAGGCACAGGGGGACAGGGCTCCTGGCATGGCTGTGGAGCACACTGGAAAGCAATCAAGCATCTGCCACTCACCCATCATCTGGCTGCTTGTCGGAAGAGGTGAGCGCAGGCTGTCATGGATGGGTGGATGGCACGGATCGGTGGATGGCCCTCACTGTCTCTTCCCCATGCATCAGCCAGACGCAACAGCATGGAAAGCAATCAAGGAAGCTTGGTTGGGAGCCAGAAACCCTGCCAGCAGTCCCCAGTCCCACCATCACATTCCTCTCTCCCCAATTGCCCCCTGTCAGCCTCCACCCAGTGATGCTTCCAGAGCTGTCACAGCTCTCAGTCACCATGGCAGGGCTGGTGTCAGCTGAGGCTAAGTGTGGCAGAGCCATCACCCCAGTCCATGGGCTGTGCAGTCAGGTTGCTGCAAGCCACGTTCACCCCTTCCATCCATCGCCACAGTGCCTTGCTCCCCTCTGCCTTGCCCTGTGGGGCGTTCACAGATGTATTCAGCTGTGTGCACTCTTCTGGCATTGTTTTTTCTTGCAACTTTGAGGGTTTTTTGCCACTCTAGGGTAGTGCTTGTGAAAACAGCCATAAAGAAGTTAAAAAGCAGTGTGCTGGCTCAGAGGAGCCATTCAATATCCTTATTAAAGATCTGCAGTACTGGAGCTGTAATAGTGCTTGGCACTCAGAGGGCACCTCTCATCTCACGAGTTCAAGTCACTTTACAAGCACTAATGAATTAAGCTTTGTAACAGCCTCACATCCAGAGCCTTGCAAACGAACTATTCATCTGTTCTCACAATATAGGCATTAAATAATAATAATAAGCTGGTTAATTCTGTCTCTCCTCCACTCTGGGGATTGTCTCTGAGCTGATAGCAATTTCTTCCCATTTATCCAGCACTAATGGTCAATACTTCTAGGATGCAGCATTAGGTGAGCAGGGGTTTGCTGGTGTATTTGACAGTCAGCCTGTGTTCGGACCAGAGCAGTGGTATGGTGGGGATTCTCCTCCTCGCTTCTCTCCACTCCAGCCAAGCACTGAGCTTTTAAAAGCACATGCAAAGAAAACAGAGCAGCTGTTCCAGCTGCCACAAAAGCAGTCACTTAAAAACAGCACCATGCTTTCCAAATTGAACTTTTCTCTGTTTCTGGCCAAAGCTCTTCACCTGGTATTTAATGGACTCAACTAGATCCAGTCCCTCAGCACCAGATGTTCTGCCTTAGTGTTCTAATATGTTGGGGCACACAGCTTGGGGGCTGCTGGGACACCTCCTCGTACCCGTGGGCATGGGTTGGCCAAGGAGAAGTGTGGATATTGCCTGTGCAAAGAGGGGATCCTGAGAGAGCAGAGCAGGAATGGGCAATGAGCTGGAGCTGGGCTTCCTGGGCTAGGCTAAGGCTGCCTCCCTAAAGCATCCCATGTGGTTCCTGGGATGAACAGCCCCATCTGTGGGGACAGGGGTTACCCCAAGAGCAGTAAAAGCAATTGCGTGGCCATGCTGCCCTCTCCCAGGAGGATGGACAGTGGGGAGGCACAGCCAGGCCTCTGCAGCACCAGGATGGCTCCTTATAGCAGCCAGACCCATGTGCCCCTGCCCTCTTACAGCACTGGTGATGGTCCCTCCCATCCCTACTTGGGCATCCCCCCTTTCTCCTGGTTTCCATGGTGCATATTTGGATGGTAATTATAAGGGTGCTGGCAGTGAACTCATTGCTATATTCATTTGTCTGGATGCTGAGGTCACTGTCTTCACGCTGGCAATAATTATAGCTATGAGCACACAATAAAGTAAATCTCCAGTTAAAAACCAAGTCTAGAGGGAAAAAAATCCCTTTGGAGGGATGTGAATAAAGAAACACTCACTGCCAAGGATCTGCCATTTTCTCCTTGTGATCTGGAGAACACAAGTGTCTCATGTGCTTCTGAACAGTGTCTGACAAGAGTGACACTGCAGGGTTTGAGTTAGCCAGGGATTCACACTGCCAAAGCCAGCTGGGAAGCGGGTCCCAGAGCGGGGATGCTGTGCCTGCCTCAGAGGTGGGGGTCAGGGAATAGCAGCACACTGGCTCTGGAAGCCTGGGCTGTGCCTGGGTGCTGCAGGATTGCTGAGTCAGAGAAATAATGGCACAGAGGAGCCAGAGCGGAGCGGCAGGAGGATGTGCCGGAGGGGATAGCGATTGCTTCCCACCTCCAGCTCCTGAAGCCTCTTGCTGGGAATCCCAGCTCCCACTAGATCCAAAAACCTTTTTGCTTAGCACATGACCTTGGACAAATCATCTTTCCTGTGGTATCCGCTTCTCCATTGCCTTGGGGACAAGGATGTTGTTAGTCAGGACCCAGAGGTGAAGGCACACAGGGGTTTGCTCCCCCCAGGAGCAGGAGTACCCGCAGGCACTCTGGGTCTGAGCTGGTTCCCTTGGAGTGACTGTGGGAGGAAACAGATGTGGTCCATGGGCCGGTGTGGGGTCATGCACATGAATACCAGCTTGGGCATGTGTAGCATCATAGCAGCAATGCTCTGCTGGCCCACGGCCACTGGGAGCTGGGGCTGGTGACTGCAGTATCTCTGCTCTTTACCCCAGAATCCAAAGAAAGAGGAATGCTGGAGAGCAGAGCCGCTGAATCACAGCTTGATCTTCCCTGGTCGTTTCTGTGCCACTGACCAGAAATCACAGTTATTTCAATGCCTTTCTGAGCATTAAAGAAGTGGTTGGGAACTGGGGGCAGAGTGTCAGCACAGGGGTAAAGCACGTGTGGAAAGAGCATAAGATTAATTACAGGAGCAACGACTACGAGTGTTGATAAATCAGCTCCCGTTAGGAGAGTATTCGTGGTCCTGTAACTATTCACCACTCTCAAGCTGGGATGAATGAACTAGCTAATTGTTTGCTGTGTTGAAAAGCAGTCTTGAGGGAGCAGCACATTACATTAAATGAGTCAGCTCCGTGCTGGCAGGACTATTATCAAATATTATAATATTTAGCTGGACGGTTTCTACCGGAGCTCAGTGGCGATGGAGAAGGGCGTTGTTTTCGTCAGCGTGGAAGGAAAGAAAGAAAAGCATCAGACACTGTTTGTTTCCTGATGAGTGGAGATCTGGCAAAAAGAAATGGGATCATTTCACTTGTTAGTGCACTTCTGAAATGAGTCATGTGTGTTTCAGCGCTGCTTCCAGAAACTGAATTGAAAGTTCTGGTGTCTGCTGTTGTAAGGGGAGAACCATATGTTATCGAAAGACATGGCTTGTTTTTTATAGTCCAGAGAGATTATAACAGCATCAAATCCCAACTGTTGTGGCAATGCCTTCAGAGAGCAGGAATAAATCAAGGAGTTTCTACTGTAAGGAAATCAAAAACCTGATGATGACAACAAAAAAAAAAAAAAACAAAACCAGAAATAAAAAACCTGATGATGAAAAAAAAAAAAAAACAAAACCAGAAATAAAAAACCTGATGATGAAAAAAAAAAAAAAACAAAACCAGAAATAAAAAACCTGATGATGACAAAAAAAAAAAAAGGAGAGACTTTTGGTGAAAACACAGCTTCCTTGTGCTGTTTGCTTGGGTGGATAATCATTGCCAACTCATCTAGTGAAGGGCAAACGGCTGCAGGGGTGTCTCCTCCCCAGCAGAGGTTAGGATGTGTGATACAGTCGGTTGTTTGCGAAGCGGTTGTGCTGCTGGTAACCCGGGCTGCTGGCCCACCTTTGAGACTCCTGGTTAATCATCCCATGCCTTTCCATTCATCCTTTCTTATTAGTACTTGCAAAGCTCTCTTGGCCGGAAAATAAAGCCAGTGAATAACATGCTGGGAAACAAACAAGCCTCGTGATGCCCATCTCCAGCACGTCAGGAGCTGCGTGGTGGGAACAATGCTCCCGAAGTCCATGTGTAAAGGCTGTCTGGGGAAGAGCTGGAGTCCCTCCATGACCATCTCATCAAGGACTGCATGTGATTGCACCTCAGAGGGCTTGCTAAGGCAGCCTCTGCAAAGTGATTAAGTGAAAGCAAAAAGCCTGAAAGGACAGCACCGATGATGTGAGTTGCATTGGCTATAGAGAGCGGGGTGGGTAGTTGAGGGTGTTTGCGCAGCATCATCCCAGAGACTCAGCCCTCTTTTGTCAATTGGAGATGTCCACAAGGACATAGTCTGCCAAGCACAGGGGTCACAAGCCAGAAGCAGCTCCATTTATTTGGCTGTGGAGTTGCAGAGTGTTAGCAGTTGGGTTACTGAGGTCTGTTCTTTGAGGATAGTGGGGATTTCTGTTTGGATAGACTGTTAACAGATCCATCACTTCCATGGCAATTCTGGCACAGCCCCTCATCCCTCCTATGCCTTTCCTATGCCTTCTCTACCCCCTACTTCACATTTAGTCCCTTTAATCTGCAATGCATCTTCAGCAAAGCACTTAAACAAGTGCCTGACTTTGGGTCTCTGCTTAAACCCCAATACTACTTCAAGCAAAATAGCCCAATCAAAAGTGGTAACGTGCAGGAACTCAGCCTGCCCTGATTCTGCATTTCTCTGTTTTATGCATATGCCATATGCCATATGCCACAGTAGCATATGTCAGAAGATAAATTGCATGTGGCAGAACAATATATTATGTATATCTTGAACAGGGGCGTTCTACTGTTGATAGATTTCTTGTTTCTCTTTACGTCTTTCTCTTTCTTTTCCTTCTTGTGCATGTTCAACAGTTCAGAAAACCTCATCTCCCACAGAGATGGCCAAGACATTGCAGGGCTCTTCACTGAAAGTTTACCCAAGGGTCTATGACAATGAATACAATTCAGAAGTAAAATGGGGGAAACTTGGCCATAGAATTACAACTTCAACACAGGGTGATAAAACTGAAGAGAAGTTTCTCCTTTCAGTGGGCACAGATGGTATCCTCAGGATATTGACCTAATGTAAAGAGAAACAAATGCTCAGCACTTCTTGTATGTAGGGAGGATGTTTCTCAGGGCCCACCAGGATTGGCACCTCAGGTGAGGTCATTTTATGTACAGAGAACCTGTCACCTTAAAGACTTCCTGGGAGATCTTATGGGAGCAAGGAGGCTGCTGTTGTCTGCAGTGCTGCAATGGGAGTCCCAGCTATAGGGGAAAAAGATGGGGGGGTTTCACATTTTTCATCTCAGGCAGACGAGTAAAGCTTCATCTCTGACAGAATGATCCTGCAAGATGCTGGGTCCCTGTGCTCCATAAAGGTGGGTGGACCTTGGGACCTCCTGGGATGCACTTAAGACTGNGGAGGGGTGGAATGGGAGGCCCAGCTATAGGGGAAAAAGATGGGGGGTTTCACATTTTTCATCTCAGGCAGACGAGTAAAGCTTCATCTCTGACAGAATGATCCTGCAAGATGCTGGGTCCCTGTGCTCCATAAAGGTGGGTGGACCTTGGGACCTCCTGGGATGCACTTAAGACTGAGTGGTGACCAGAGGTTGACAAAAACCTCATCTGACCTAATGGGGACAGTGCTGTGATCCATAGGCTACTCTCAAGGCCTTAGAACTTCAGCTGTCTATTAAGCCCACAAATAAAGGAGCTGCTATGGAAGCAATTCACTCTCTTGCACTGCAGATGACATGTGAATATATCCTAGACACAATTCAGAGCAAAGAGGCAGGGAGAGCAGCTCTCAGAGCACTTTCCTTCTGGAGTGGCACTGAGCTGCAAAATTTGTTTTCAATCACTGCAGTGGACTCCCCACGGTCATAGATGGTAAGTCAGGTCAGGACAGAGCGGGACTGCTGACTGTCACCTCATCCAGAGACCCATCTGTAAGGCAGTGTCCTGCAGGGACTGAGGAGTCCCATTCTCTCCTAGAACCAGAGGTGCAGAGGGTGAGATGTGGGGTGGAAGGCATCCAGCCTGTGTTTGGGCAGGTGACCTCTGTACCCTCCCTTCTCAATCCAAGTAACCGGCAGCAGTCATCCCTGGAAGGGCTCTGCATACCACACTGTCCCTCAGGGTATCTGGGGCTTACACAGATCTATCATTCTCCTTGGAACTAGATGATCTTAAGGTCCTTTGCAACCCAAACCTATGATTCTATGAGGAAATCCCACTCTTCCTCATCCAGTGCTGGGAGAATGCTTCTGCACATGTGAGAGCAGCAGGAGCATCCACAAACCCAGGGCCAGGCAGCAAAAGCAGATTTTTAATGAGTTGATAGGTCTTTGATTCCAAATGTATCTATATAAATATATATATATAGCATCATGAGTCATGACAGTGCTCTGGGAGCACAGGAAGACGGTGAAAGGAGTGTCTGACCACCAGCAGCTCATTTGAAGCCCGCTCCCTGTGCCAGATGCCCACCTGAGACACTGCTGACTTAATGGGTTGCAGGGATTTTTGGGAACTCAGCAGCTTCTAGGAGCTGACCTGCTCACTGCACTAACCAAACAGCAGCCTGAAAAGGCCCCCAGATGCCTAAACCATGCGAGGCCCTGAGGACTGGCCTGTTGTCTTTCACCGTAAAGCACCACGTTGGTTTTAAGCTGCAGGTACAGAAAATCACATTTCTGAAATGACCAAGCATCTATTCGCTGGGTCTTTCCTCTGTAGAGTGAAATGTCCCCTTTGCAGAGGGATCACACAAGGGCCGTGTCCCTCTTTCATCTCCGGTTCACCTCTGTGCACTGTGGACTTTTGGCAGGACAGCAATGGATGTGGAAAGCTTTGCTGTGAGCGCAGCAGCCGATATTCCTCCTTCCCAATGGTTTGAATGCCCAAGTGACCTGCCCAGCCCAGAACTGTCTGTTCCCTTGCAGAGAACAATTACAGAGATGTTAGAGCAGGCAGGTGGGAGGAAGGCACATCAACCTGTGCTCCACTGGAGGCATGCGCACAAGTAGAACCCCTTAAGGAGATGTCTGTAGGTGGCTGAATTTAAATTCCCAGCGACTAGGACAAGCAAACAGATCAGGGGAGGCGTGCGTTAGAGATTCATCTTGTGTACAGAAACAAAAGCAAGTGCAGAAAGTGCAAGCTACAGAATTGGCAATGCCACATAAGCCAGTCTCTGCCTTCGATCAGACGGGTGTATGGGTGCAGTATGATGGAGGAAGCAGCCTTAAACCTTAAAGCTTAGGTTGTTGCCCCTTTGCCTGCCAGATTTCAGTCCACACCTGCCTGCTCTCATGGGCCCAAACGCTGCAACCCCCCGCACGCAGGCAGAGAGCTTGGTGAGACAGGAGCAGTCGGTGCCTTTCTACATCCCTCCGTGTCTCTGTGCCTCTGCCAGCAGCAGCAAAAGCCCTGCAGAGACTGTCAACAGAGCACTTCTTGCCATGAGCAGGGCTATTGTCACTCCTAATGGAGACCCAGGCACAGCAGTCACGAGGCTCAGAGCCCCTGGCAGGGCAAAAGGCAGCGTGTTGGCAGCCCTGGTGCCTCCAGGAGCCCCCAGTGAAGTGCAGAAGGTGCTCCCATTCAAGGGCACATCAGTGAAGTGGCCAAGCTCAGTTATTCACAAGCTATTGCCAGGCAATGCTCAGTGTGCTTGGACAAACCTGATTGACGTATTTGCTAGAGAACAATAATTTGCCCACGTTACCAGGTCTTTCTCTCACTTTGCAGTCAGTGCTTACATTTCACAGTGCCCAAAGAGGAAAAATAAGCTGAAGACTGTCAAAAAACGCTGAGAAGAGGTCTTGTGAAGGTCATAGGCTATCATCTCCTTTACTGTTCACTATCTCCCAAGGAGCTTCCAGTTCTTGTCTTTCATCATCTGTCGGGGTGGAACACTGAGAGAAAGCACAAAGTACACTGGCTCCTTGCTCCTTATTAATCATTTCCCTTGCTGCACCTGATGTATACACAGTCCAGGGCAAAGGTTTATTGGACCATTTGCCGAAGGATCTATGGCCAGAAAGATCTCTGGATCTTGGTGACGTGATTGCCAAGTGGATTGGTGCAGGAAACCTGAGGAGGCAAAAAGGCCCTGGGAGAAATCACCTGGAATGAAATTCCTGCCCGCAGACAGCAAGACAAAAATAGTGCATTTTCCAAGCTGTTGAAGTGGGAGTTGATTAGCTGTGTAATACAACACTATTTAGTAATCTACAACAGCGCCATACCCCATTTATTCTAACACGGCAGAGTATTGTCCTAATGGCAAACCTAATAAATAGAGCACACACCATCTGCACCACCTTCAGCTGCTGTGCTGGGAGACCCAACACAGCTCTGTGCCTGGCTTTTAGCTACACCATGGGCTGCGGACTGAGCCTGTCTGGGACCTGGTGCCCTGGGGTGAGCTGGCTCCTGGAGACAACTGCTGTTAGCATCAAGGCTTGACAAATGGCTCTCCTCCATGATGGCTTTCCATGGCTCACCCAGGGAGGCTATGGCGAAGAGCCCAAGGACAAGTGCCATTAGCTGGGGCTCTTAAAAAGGCAGTCATGCCAGAGACTGGGAAAAGCTGCAGCATCTCTTGCCACTGAGGACAAGCAAGAAGGGTGGCCATGGTTGAACAGAGGAGGGGAATGGCATTCACAGTCTGGTCTAGGGATACCCGGGTGTCTTGCTGACTGTTGGCATGAGCATCACCGAATGTTGAACAGCAGCAGCGTGTGGAGATAGAGCCTTGTAGGGAGGGTTCCATGGCGTTTCTTCACAAGCCAGACAACACAGAACTTCTGTGAGAGCCTCCAGGCACGGCTCCTTAATCTTCATTACAGGGTGTTTAAACCTGTTTGCCATCTCCTCTTCACAGTCACTTTAATTGTGTAAGCAATTAGTAGGTCTGGCGCCAGGAAAAGTTGTTGTGGTGTGCGCTGCAGGACAGGAGCTGGGGTTATTTTTAGGTCTGTAGAGTTGCTTCTGTAGCACCCCTGTGCTGCACCGTTACCCAGAGCATCCTCCTCCTGTTTGGCAGGATAAAGCTCTGCCAAGGAGGGCAGAGGGCTGAGCCAGCGACCCCAGCATCACCGAGCCGCTGCCTGCTTCCCATTGCACATATCATGGCACAGAGCTGGCACCCTCTTCCACAATCACTTCTCCTCACACAAAACTGGAGGGTCTTGGGGAGGAGGGAGGTTAATTCTTAATGAATCAGCCAGGGGTACATTTCTGGGGCAGCCAGGCAGGAAAAGAGGCATGTTCATCTGGTTGATCAGCCCTGTGAATGTAGAGAGACTACAGCTAAATCACGTGAGGTTTTCCTTCCCATTTGTAGGAATAAATAGAAGTCTCTGAGCTCCCTGCTGCATACTCCATGCAAATTTAGACCTCGAGCATCTGAATGTCAGCAGCTGTCCCTTGAGCTACTGCTGGTGCAGGATCAGAGGCTTGCCAGCCTTCGGGACCCCTTGCCCTGGAGCTGCACAGTGCATGCCCTCTCTGCTCAGTCTGGTCCAAGCACATCTCAAGAAGGTGACTCCAAACACGCTCTGACCCATGGAGCTGGCAGGAACAATGTGGCATCCTGGGGACAGCTCAGCACCCTCGAGCATGAAGCTGGACTCAGTCCCAATTGAGTCCCCATGCAGTGAGCTGGAGCTGACAGCCGCCTGCAGGGGCTGGGGAGCCTCAGTGAAGGAGCCCCTGGGCCATCCAAGGGAGCTGTCATCATCCCTGTGGCTTCAGGAGACTCCCAGAGCAGCTTCCTCACGCTGTGGGAATGATTCACCAGTGGTGCCCTGGGCCTGCCTTCTGGCTGCTAAGTGGGATGTGGAATGCTGTGTTCTGCCCCAGGAGAGCCTTGACTTCAGCTGACTTTACCCCAAGCACTGAGACTTGGGAATAAAAGAACAAACCAAGGGCAGCAGTCCCGATAGGCATGGAGCAAAGCCTGCCCCACTTCCACCTGACACTGTGGAGCTGAGGAGCCCAGCCAGGAGCTGGCACTGCCCCATCCTGCCAGTGGGGATCAAGCTGGGAGAGGTACAGGTCACAGCCAATAGTTGCTGAAACACCTTCTACTAACAAAGCTGTTATCAGTAGTAGAATCAAGCTGTTAGTAACAGAGCAGTGTCACTGATCCCTACTCCTGCAGTTCTCTGGCTGGGGCCCCAGCAGCAGGATGGCTCTGGAGGTGATGTGCCAATGACTTTTAGGCTCAGTTTGCCCTTCGGGAGTGCCTGCTTTCATCAGATGTATGTACAACCTGTAGTCTTGGTCTGCAGCAGCACACATGCCAGAGCCAGGGCAGGCATGTCCTGCCAGCCTCACAGTACACTGCAGCACAGCAGTGACTGGGTCAGGATTGGGATTCCTGCAGTGTTGTGGTACTGTGGTATCTGTGGTAGCACAACAGCAGCAGTGTTCTTTGCACTAACACTGGTATGGCTGATGATCCCAGTGTGTCAGGCTGAGCACTGCTCCAGGGTGAGCAGTATCAGTGCAGTGCTCCAGTAACACTGCAAGCACGGAGGATAGCATCCCCTGCACTGGTTCCACAGGGACCAGGGTACCCGCCTTGCAGGGTGGAGGGATGGGAAGGAGCAGGTTACAGCTGCAGGGCTGTGACACAGCGGGGTGCCAGCGAGCTGTATGCGCTCTTATCTCATCCGTGTGCTCATGAGTGATGCTTGAGTGGGACTGAATGAAGACTGCGTGGTCCAGGGAGCTCTGCCCCTCTGCCTTGCCAAGCAGACAGAAGATGCTGTGCCGCACACATCACAAGGCCTCCAAGCTGCTAAGTCCCTCCTCCCCTGCACAACTCCCTCCCAAGCGGTAGATTAAATTATGGCAGGGGAAGAAACATTAGGGTTCACTTCATCCATGCATTCATCTCAGCCAGAGATCTGTCATTTGGGCCTGATGTGCCTCCTGCCCTGCAAGCTGGCCTGGCCACCACACTCCTGTCTGTGCTGTTCTTTTCCACCAGTTGGGAGCTTCAACAGGCATCCAGAGACATTTGCTGACAGAAAAGTGTTTTCTACAGGAAAAGGCTTTCTTAAGCACAGTAAGAGTGAGGGGTTCTTTAGCACTGGCAACGCCACAGACTTTGTGCCTTTCTGTATGAAAATTGCACAGACAACACCAGGAGGCTTGTGGTGCTCAGACTGTGGCTTTCCCTCATCCCCAGCCCTGCCATGCCAGCTGACCCCCCTCACATCCTGCTCCTCCCCCAGTTCCCCAGCAGACCAAGGGATCCCATGTTGTAAAGGTGGAAGCAGACTCTGCTGCCATCCCTTCATGCTGCCTGTACTCTTTGGGATGCTGGTCCCTTGTTTCTCAGATGAGGCCAAGGGATCACCTGTATTGCTCACCTTCCCTCTGGCCAGGTAGATTCTGCTGCTGGCAGGCTGGAGCCTGTGCCACGAGAGTGATGGGATCCCAGAGGCAGAACAAGCCCCAGCCTTTCTCCACAGGGCCTGCACCAGTGGCTCTGTTCAGACTGGGCTCCCTCAGTCTGCAGTGCATGGCCAGGGCCACCCTGAACTGGAGCCACATCGCCAGCCGTGGTAGGGAGAATGGGATGGGTGGGCAGTGTGAGGATAGCTGGGTACCAAGATGAGGGCGTCACTGCTCCCCTTCAGCCAAGCTCTCTGGTTCACTCACAAGAGTAACCTGGAGGTGTCAGACTTTGTCTGCAGGGAAGAGAAATGCCCTGCCTGGTCCATGCTGCCCATGCTGGGGGCTGGATCTGACAACAGGGATGGGGATGATGGCAGTGCTGGGGTTGATGGCAGAGCTAAACCGGTGACAAGAACAAGACTGACTGCACATGAAGAATCCCATTCTTAGGTCCATCTAAGGGGCAATGAGGAACCCTGGCAGTGCAGGCAAGCGTGGCTCTGCACTGGTGCTGGTCACTGGGGAGACGGCTGAGAGTACGTGCACTGCTTTGATGGAGACAGATGAGCACATTTATGTCAGCTCCAGAAAAGTAACATCTGCATGGGGCCATAATGAAAAGCCAGGTACCTGGTGATATAATTACCATCTGGATTGTCAACAGCAAATTAAACCCTGTTTAGGTTGGGTGCTGCCTTTCCACTCGTGTTGTTTCCTGCAGGTAGGAAAGCAGCAGAGCTCTTGGAGCTCAGGGCTTTGCTATCGTTTGCAGTGTGTGTTTACTCTCACGGACACAAATTTCTCCTGCCCCTGGAGCACGCAGCTTCTTCTGATGAGGCACAGGCACAAGAGGCAGCTTCACCTTCAATGCCCTGTCCTGATGCAGCAGCAGTCATGCCTTGTCTTTGAGGGGCAGATTTGCAGATCCAAACCCTTCCCCCAGGCTGGGCAATCATTCAACTGTGGGAGAGGCCTCAAGGCACATCCTGAGGGAGGCTGAACACCTTCTGCTCCCCATGAAGGCAGAGGCTTTCTAGACACCGGGCTCAGAGCCTGGATGCTTATGCAGAGGGTGACTGGTCTGCTACCTCACTGCTGTGTCCTGCAGTGAGACCTCAGAGCAAGGAAAGGTTTAATGCACTAACTGTGATTCCAGTAGCTTCTGGTTCATGGTGACACCAAGCCTAGAGCAAGCTAAGTTTGACTGGATCCCAGCCTGCTAAGTTAAACCTGGCATCAGCATCTTTCTGGAGTGGAGAGGAGCCTGAGCAAGGGCTTTACAGGCTCCCAGCCAGTGCTGAGCAGCATGGCAAGAGGGATGCTCATGGGCTTCCACTGGGCTCAACCTCCCTGTCCCTGTCTCTTCATGGTCTCCATTTCCAGCATGAGCATCTTCAAAACACCCTTCAGGTGATGGGGATCTCAGGGGCCTTCAGGGATGTGGGAGAAGGCGAGCGAACAGCGAGCGACAGCGCATCTTTGCCCCTTGCATTCCTCCACACTCCTCTTTGTGCTTCCGACTCCCTTTTTTGACCATGCATGGCACTAACAGCTGTTCCTAGACAATCACAGATGGACGGGAAGCAGAGGCAGCTGACAGCGCAAACATCCCGTCTGCCGAGCACTTCTCCTTCCCCTGCCTGGTTCTGCTCTCCATCCCTCCCAGAGGTGCAGGGGACCAGGATGCTCTGATGAGTGTGTGACCTCCCTGCCAATAATCTATTGTATCCTCTTGGTGGCAAAAAGATGCTTCCAAACATGCCCCAAGCAATGTTTTAGGGTGGGATGCAGCCATGGGTTGAATGAGGGGGGCATGGTGTTGCCTGTCCCATGTCCTAGAGACAGAGCACATGTGTCCCCCAAGCAGTATGAGTTGGGTGGCTTTGGTGCTCGTTCATCATGCAGGATGTGCCTGTTCTGTGTGGTTTTGCTGATCAGTAGCCCCAGAGGAGCTACATTAATAAGTGCCACTGCCTTGGCCTGTGTCTCCCACCAGCCCCCGGCCCCAAGGGCAGTATGAGAGCTTTCAGCAGGAGCCAAGGGGCTGGATGAGAGGACAGGCTTGGATGGGGGGCATGTATTTACCCTCCCAAGTGCATCGCATGCTTCTCACAGAGTCTTGGATTACTCACTTGCTGTGTAAAGCAAGGGTGAAGCATCACTCCCCCATGGAAGTGCTGAGAAAGACATCCCACCTCAATACCCAATGTAGTGGGGTGGCCATGTCAGCTCCTAAGGGACATGCTGTGTTCAGGGGTGGGATGGGAGATGGCTGGAAGCCATTTCAGGCTGGTGTTCCATGGTGTCATGATGCTTTCTTGTCTCTGCAGGTGTTCATCCTGCCTGGCACCACATTGCACTTACCAGGCAGCAGCACAAGATGCCCTGATGATAAATAGTTTCGAAGGTAGGACTAGGTAGGGCTCAATCTATCTTACTGTTAACACTATGTGTTAACAGGCTTCAGGTGCCAAAAATCAGCTTTCCTGGTGTGATTTTAGGGCTGTTATGACAGACCTGCATCCCAATGATGCTCTTGAGCTGTACCTACTCAGGTGCCACATGCAAACAAACCACAGAGCAACCAAGCAATTAATGGGCTTCTCAGCCTGTGCTGTCCCAGATGTTATTTCTAAGCATGTCCTTGGCCAGGACTGGTCAGGGTGGCTCAGTCCTGTGGAATGCTTTCTACCACTGTCACCTACTCCTGCCAGCAGCAAGGCTGAGCCATATCCCTGCTGGGCACATACCTGTAGTTACAGGTGAACAGGCAGGAGGTCAATGCCCATAGGGGGATGGATATAAGCAGCTTGAACAGCCGCATCCTACCCCTGAGGCTCATAACGTAGGGTAAGTTCCTTCATGAATCTCCTTGGTATCCACCTCCCAGGCCCTCAGTCTCTCTGCGATCTGACTCCAGCAGTGCCTCTTGCACTTGCAGGCTAGTCTGGCTTGAAAGCTCACTAGCAGACCTGGATCACACACATGGGATGCACCACACAGGAGGATCAGAAGGCAGAACAGACTGGGTCCTTGTTCCTCCAGTCACTCTCTGTTTTCATTGTCCTTTTGGAGCTATCCTTGAAGGACAGGCACAGGGATGCAGCAGAGGGAGTGTGAAGGAAGGATGCTCATCACAACTTTAGGTGATCATAACTCTCATTTGAGGTGTTGCGCCCTTGCACAGTGTAAATATGTGTGAACACACAAGCACCGTGGCTGCCCTGTCTGTGAAGGATGTTTGTGACCCATCCTGGCCCCTTAGCAAAGAGTCTGTTGTCAGGTAACAGATTACAGTAAATTGGTGTCTGTGGATGCCTGAGCTGGGACCACCACGCTCATTACCTTGGAGTGTAATTTGGACTGACACAGCAGCCATGGGAGCATGTGTTGTGTCATCCCTGCTAAACCCCCATCCCTGAGCACAGCAACAAGTACCCACAGCATCGTGTTCCTCCTCTCCAGACATAGCACAAGTGATCACATTAAGTCCCTCACGAGCCCAGGGACCACTGTGTGAGCCAGACACAAATTCATATTCAGAGACTTTCCCAGTCCCAAATGGCTTATGAGCTCTCCTGGTAAGACAGACAGAGGAAATATCATAAGCCTTGCTTTATAAATGGGGAATTGAGGCACTGAAAGGTTTAAGTGACTTAACAGGGATTCAGAGGGGAGCATCTCCAGAGCCCAAGCACAGAAGCATTCCTGGAAGATGGCCTGATCTTCCAGCATCCTCCTCATCAAAAACACCCTCTTTGTCCCATCTTGTCACCATCATCTGAGCATTCCTGGGGTCTTCTTAATGGATTTGTCTCCCTCTTCTTTGCTTCTCCTTCTTTTGGGTATTTCCAGTGGCTCTGGCTTGTTGTGTGACAGCCTGGAGAGCTGTGCTAGCACCTGCCCCACACATGTATGTGTGAGTGTTAGCATGCCTGTGTGTGCTTGGAAGGGGAGAGGAAATCCTGTAACCTGGATAACCGAACATCATTATCTCAAAGCACTGCTCTGGAGAGTGACTGGGCTGTGGAAGAGGCCCTAGGGAGCGTGGGCACAAACATGTGCATGGGCAGGAGTGTCTGAGGTTCATGCAAAGGGAATGAGCTGAAGGAGGGATGCTGATGGCAAGTGCTGCCCGTGCTGCAAGCAAGTCAGTGCTCCCAGGCACCACCAGCAGGATCCATGCCTGAGGATGGTCAGGACCGGGCTGACCCTCTCAACTCACCCATGGATTCCTCCATCTTCAGTAGTGACTAGGGCACAACTGGGAAGAGTGAAAGGGTCCTGAACCCTCCCTCCCAGCACACCTAGGAGCCTCCAGGGATCAGTCACACTGGCACCCTTGTTGGCCCCGTCTTCCTCCATCCTTACTGACACAGATGGCCCCAGGTTTCCTGAGCTCCATCAGAGTCCAGGAGGAGGTCTGCAGGGAGCTACTGAAGTAGTTTCAGAAGCACCTTGTGTTTCCAGACACGGGAGACCAGGACAATCAATGTTGAATGCTCAGATGTCACATTTGCCTTTCTAAAAAGCCAGAGACTGAATATTCTGAAAACACCACACGCTGAGATTTATTTGCTCCTTTCTGATTTTTTGAGCTGTTTGGCATAACCGTGGGGCTGCTGTAATCAGGAGCCCAGGGCTTTGCTACTTAAAATACAGGAGAGCAAGCTGGGTTTCCACGTAAGCCGGTGGCTCCGGGAGCTGCAGCGCATGAAGCCCACATCAACCAGTGTGAGCTGGGAAGTGGCCAGGTCCTGGGTGTATTCCTGGGTGAATAAATCAGCTGCTGACCTCTGATTGGGGGGGTGGGGGTGATGGGGGGGATGGGGTAATGGGGGTAATGGGGGAAAGGGGGTAAGGGGGGGGAGGNNNNGGGGTAAAAGCCCTGGCTGTCTGCTGGGGGGGGGGGGGGGGGGGGAGCTTTATAAGCATCTCCAATCCTGCAGGTTCTGGTGTGATTGATTGCAGGGCTGGAAACCAGCCCCACATCTTCACAGCCTCCCAGGTGGCCAGGATGCAGTGGCCTCCATGCTCTATGGCTGGAGCATCATAAGCCAGTTACCCCATCACCACCAGCAGCAGGGCTGGCTTTGCAAAACAGTATTTGCAAGCAAACCAAAGGTATTTGGTGCTGTTTTTCTTATTCTCTGTTTTTACTGAAGGGAAGAGGTAAGGGGGTTCAGCAGTTGTGGTGAAAGGAGGACTTCAGGATTGCTTATGAGAGTAGGTGTGCAGCGATGTAAATGGTAGCTGTGAATCACAGTTGTGCAGGCAGTGTTGGGGTGGGATTTGAGACACATCTGCTATAAACTTGGGGTGAAAAGGTTTTGGTGGTTTATAATTGCTTTCTCCTGTGAGGAGTTTTTGTCTCAGGTTTGTCTTGGTAAATGTGTGTTATCCCTGCCCTGTTTGTAGTGAGCCTGCTCCCTACAGTGAGTAGTGATTACTGCTCCCTGTAATCCCTTTCTGTCTTGTTCTCTGTTTCTTTGGGACTGAGTGAGTGTTGTCTGTATGGTTCTCCATTGGTATCACATACTCTTTGCTTCTGAAGCTATTGTGTGGTTTGGCTGAGGGCTTCATGTAGTACCTGGCCAATCTCCTGGCTCAGACAGATAATTGCCAGGTTTGTAAGCATGCACTCTGGCATCAGGCTCAGGAGCAGATGTCTGTGTTCAAGGAATGGGATGTCAGGAGTGCTCTGCAGTATGGTAGAATCTCCAGGCACCAGGGCCAGATTCAACTGAGTGGAAGAGATGGTTCCACAATGAGCTTCTGATGCCCTGGGAGTTAGGGATGGCACAGGATGCTTGAAGTCAGATGTGGCAGAGCCCTGGGTAGCAGCACTGCCAGGGAGCCCTTCTGCCACAACCCCAAGAGGGTGAACCTGAGCTGCAGTCCAGCATTCACGAGTCCCTCTGCTGAGGCTATGCCAAAACAGCCAAAGAGGAAGCATCTCATTGAACTCCTGAGTGTGAGGGGTTATGTATATTCCCTTTGATTTACAGTTTCCTGTCTGTGGGCTGCAGAGAGGAGTTGTTCCCAGGACTGCAATCATCAGTGCTGCAGGGCTTGGAGATGGGCTACCCCACAGGTTGCTGAGAGCACGGTGGCACAGAGCTCATCCCTCCTGCATCCTATGCCCCTGCTATCCAAGCTGCAGCTCAGACAGGTCTCCCTTGCCTTGTTGTGAAGAAAAGTCCTTGTGAGCTGCTCTAAAGCTGCTGGGTCCCACCAGCGTGCTCTCAGCCTGCCTCTGGCTCCTGCAGGCTGCTGTTTCCATGAACTTGTTGGCTCTGGCAGGGCATTAACCCCTGGGGAGCTGATGCAGGGAGATGCGATGTTCATGCAGGGAGTTAGCTGGTGGTGGCTGCGCTGACCCTGTTCAAGGATGCCTGCAGGGCACACGAGCCCAGCACAGCTGCCCGCCTGTCCTGTCCAGTTTCATGTCTCAGAAACAAGGAAATAAATGACTCAGAATGAGGTGTTTTAAAGCTGAAAGGGAACCATGTCTGATGTGGTCCTTTCTGAGGCACTCGTGACATCTGCAGCCTGCAGTGATGCTTTTCCCATGGGAGCTGCTCCAGCTGTATCTGGTGGGTGGCTGTACCCGGATTTCCAAACCAGAGCAGCATGCCAGGCTCAGTGTCATCAGGCTGGGGCCACCTGGGCATCCCACAGCTTGAGAGCATGGAGCTGCAGACATGCACAGTGCTCCAGGACCTGCTGGGGAGCCAACAAGGGGCTCTAACAAGCCCATTGTTGTCCTGTCTGGAAGGGGATGCAGGGAAATGAGAGCTGTTCCCAGCATGGCCTGTGGTTCGGAGGTCTCCATCAGGGAGCTCCCATCTCCATCTCAGTGTTGCTGGTGTATGTTCTGCATGGGCAGTGCTGCTGCGCTCCCCTGATGCCTGTGAGCTGGCACCAGCCCTGTCCCTGCTCCCACTGGCTGTCAGGGCTGGGTTCGATGCCCACCTCTGGGATCCAGAGCCTCATCTCCTGGCAACGGTCCTCCCGTAGCAACTGCTGAGCCACTGAGGGGAGCAGGAGTGGGAGGGCTGCAAATAGGGAGGAGAAAGAGCCTTGGTGGACCCCCCAGGTACACGTGGCTCTGGCCAGGCTGTGTTTGTTGCCAGACATTGGACAGGTTTTGCTGGCATCCTGGATCCAGCATCCTGGTCCAGCCTCAGGGGCACCAGGGCAGCCACTGGGCTGGGTGGCATTCTGTTCCATGGGATTGGTGAGCAGCATGTATGGGGCTGCTGGCTCCTGGTATTCACTCAGGCAGTGGGGCAAGCTCCGGCTGGTGTTCCCAGGAATGCCACCAGCCTGCCCAGCGGAGCAGGCACTGCTCTGGTGGAGCTTCCTCCTAGGACATCCTCCCATCATCCTTCCCTTAGCTTCATCAAGGCCAAACCACCCATTGTGCTGACTGGTGGCATCAGTACCTGGGTCCACTGGGTTCTTCTCCAGCTCCCCTCAGGCAAGAGAAGCCCATGCCCACAGTCCAGCTCTCCCATTACATGGGTGCTCCTCAGTTGCTGCTCCCCAAGGCATCTCCCATCAGGTTTCATCCTCACCCCCTGGCCCATCTTGTGCTTTCAGTTGCATGTGTGTCACAGAGTGAACACCTCCATGACTTGCCTCTGCCCCTGCTACTCCTTTTTTACTGCTGGCCTATTTTAAGTTGCTGTGCTTTGCATTCCTGCCTGTGTCCTCTTTGTCTTAGCAGGGCCTGATCTGTTGAATGCAAACTGGGGCACTCTGCTGCTGTAGTCAAAGCTCAGCCTTTTAGTGTTTCCCCTCTTCCTCCCCAAAACCCTCTTTCACGCATTCCCTCCACACCATGGCAATGGGTGGGTGCATCTCTTGAGCTAAGGCCATTCCTTTCACTGGGACCAACCAACATCAGACTAAGGCTCAGGGCTGCAGTGTGGTGGGGACATGGCCAGGTAAATCAGGGGAACTTTGTACCCTAAAGGCTGCCCCATCTCACACCAGAGCGAGCTGAGTATGTACGGAGAGCTGGAGGGAGAGCTGCAGCTTGCATGGACACAGGCTTGCAGCATCCAGTATCCCACAAACCCAGCATCCCCTGGCCTCTCTGAATCAGAGCAACAAGGAGCCAGCCTCTGCCACTGGCTCAGTAAGAGGGGGCATTGATGTCCCATGCCCACAGGTCTCCTCTCCATAGCTGAACATTCACACACCCCCAAGGGGGCAGAGCTCTCAGGCACTCAGATCTGGGATGGCTGCAGCAGAAGCAATAGCAAGGAGCTATCTCTGGGCTAGTGGCAGCTGATCTGAAACCTTCAATTAGTGCTTGGCTGGTGCAGGGCCCCTTGGAGGAACAGGAACTCATTATAATGGAATCTGTATACAGAAAAACACATATCCTTCTACCAAGTGCATCTGTGTTTGTAGAAGATGGGTGCAGCTCTACCCCCAAAGCACAGCCTCTCTGTGGCAGGTTTTCTCTATCTGTATTGAATTGAGCCTCCCAGAACTCGATGTAGCCGTCTCCAGAAACATTCTGTGTAAGATCTTAAGCAGATGGACTGTGTCTATCCAGACCTGTGGGCAGACGAGTGGGAAGAGCCTGGGATCTCTGTTCTTGGCCTTCGTATGCCACTGTGTTTAAGAATTTAGCAGCTCTAATTTCAGGCACAGCAGGCAAAGTCTCTCCATGATGTGTCTGGACTGGTCCAACTGAACGCAACTCCCAAGAAAACAGCAGGACCTTGGCTTGACATTGGAGATCCCAGGCCCCTGGGGATCCCCTGGAATAGTTGTCTGGAGGAACCCAGGAGACAGAGAACAGGGAGCAACCCCAGCCCATGGCCCGGTGCCCTGCCAGCCCCAGTGACAATCACGGCACAGTTCTGCAGATGGATCTGCAGATGGATCCGCATTTCTTGGAGCAGTCCCTCTAAGAGGGAGTGGGATCCTGGCATGCAGTGATCTCACAATGGATTTAGGGATGAAGGCAGAGGAAGTAATTAATGCAAGATCCCAGCTAGGCCACTCCTAAGGGAGTAGAATCAACCTGCAAACCCCAAGGATGCTAGACTTGTTTGGACTGCTGAAAGAAAGGGGATGCATCAGCTCTCTATTGATGCATTACTGGGTAAACACTAGAGAAGAAAGACAGAGTTCAGGTAAAGGACACAAAGAATGGTGCAGTGTTTGGAGATGCTCAGGCTGGAAACTCAGACAAAAGCACAAATCAGCACAAGCAGGGAGGTGCTGCAGTGAGAGCAGGGCTGTTATTCCCCAGAGGCTCCTTACATCTCTCCCCTGAAATGTGTAACAGGAATGGAGAGATGGCTCCCTGCACATTCCAGGCCTCTCAAATTCACTGCTAAAGCAGCTGCATTCCTGTTTGGGCTCCATGCTTCAGAGGTACACTAAAAAACTCCAGACAGAAGTTGCCTTCTGGAGCAAAAATTAAGATGCTCGGTGTATTTATCAATAGACAGACATGTCCAGGTGAGGAGTACTTCCCAGGGAGCAGCCCAAACAGACCCTATGCTCACTGCTGTGTAGTGCAGATGTGCTTCAGCAAACACCAGCATCTATCTGCTTTGATAGTGCATCTGTCCAGGGAAGTCACTGGAGACAAATAACTGAGGGTCAGGCAGGGCAGACTAAGGAGAGAGGATCAACCACCATGTCCCTCAGCTCTAGGGGATGTTCCCTTCTTGCCTGTCTCTTCTAAAGGAGCTGCTGAGCTCCCTACCCTGCAGCATTTACCTTTAGAGCAGCCTGTGTCTGTTTACACATCAGGGTTCATCTTCCTCCCATTCTAGTTTTACATCTAGAACCCTGGTTTTACTCTCTCTCATGTGTTTCTGCAACATCCCCTGTATCCCCTCCACCTCCTCCTCTTCTGTCCACCCTCCAGCATGTGAGGACACCACCAGCTGGGACACATCCATGACTCAGAAGCCCTGCAGCATTCAACAGGAAGAGCGGAGTAACCGGCATGACCTGCCCATTTTGCCTGTCTGGTGTCTCCTGGCCCATCTTCCCTTTGTGTTTATCAGGCATCTAAAATAAGTCATGTTAATACGTCTCTTCCTCCCAGGAGTGTTGGGAGGATTAATTAGCTAATGTTTTTACAGTGCTTTGAAGATAAGTGCCAAGTGGGATGATGATAGGAGTAGAAATGGATTCTCTCATCTCGCCTCCTTCCTTTTTTCACGTGGGCTAAAGCAAAAAGCCGATGTGCTCTTCCTTCACTAGGTCACCTGGTGGGGATAGCGTCACCTCTCATTGCAAAGCATGGTGAGGAGATGGTCCATGAGCAGAAAGCACTAACAGGGAGTAAAGGGAAGAGCAGAGAGAAGGTGGCCAGCAGAAGAAAGCAGCAGGGTTCAGCTCAGTGGGGCCTGGGCACGCAGCTGCATGCCATGGCCTGGAGGTTGCCACCAGCTCACTGGGTCTGAACCGTGCCTGGGATCTCTCTGGCTTGGGTGGGAATGGGGATTGCAGCACTGATCCCTCATACACAGAACCTGGTACAGCAAAGCTGCTACCAACCAGCTCAGTGGAGACATCCATCCTTAGGATACAGGAGAGGTGAATCCTGCATAGATGGCTCAGGCCTGAAGAGCATTTGACATTTCTTAGACAAAACCACACTTTCTTATGGAAAACTGGGAACAATTTTCTCATGGAAAGAATGAGATTTTCCTGTGTGGAGCAGTGGTGCAGGAAAGTGTTTCCCCCACAGGGCATCTTTCCTTCTTTATTCCAAACGATGCAAAAGGGAAACAAACTCCATTTGTTTCACCCAATTTCTTTCACTCATCTGTGCCAACTGCCCCAAAAAGCATTCAGCTCTGTGGAATATCACAGCAGCTATCCCCATTCCAGAGCAATACAAGGGAAACTGAGGCAAAGCTTCCCTGCCTGGGTAGGGAATGGTATTTCAGGCTATAGAATTCCCACCAGCTGTGCCCCAGCCCCAGCTCTGTCTTGTTGTACATCAATAGCGAATGAGCTCTGGCTTTGTCTGGGCTGGGGAATACATGTTGTAACTGGTGATGTTAATTAAGCGGTAACCAGACTGATGGGGATTTATTTCCAGGCTGCCTGCTAGAAACGGGTGATACACATCTGGGGAATGGGATATTGACCTCCTGCTCCTTTCCTGTCTTCTCCAAACAACCAGTCATTAATGGGGTGGAAGCGATGGGGTGGGCTCTTCCATGCAGCACTCCCTTGGGGCTGCCCAGACATGCAGGAAGCATCTCTTCAGCCTGGCTCTAGGGCCTGGTTGCCATCTCCCTCCATCCCAGGTGCTGGTCCAGGAGTTGGCACTGGGCAGTGTTCAAAAGACTGGAGGTCCTCCCCTGTCTCCATGCCTGACCTTCCCTATCCTGTGCCTCCGTTTCCCCAGAGTGACAGTGATGGTTTGATTGCGAGTGATGGGTTTTGCACTTCTTTTTGCTGCAGAAGAAGCCAGCAGCCCTCACTCCAGAACCAGTGCCTCCAGTTGGTACAGGATGCCCTGGTTTTCTACACCTGAGCTGTGTGAACCACTCCTTGACATGTTTTTCTCCATCTGGCTTTGCACACTGTCGTACTTTCTATCCCTGCGTTACACAGCAGGCTGGAGCATGGAGCCACTGCACTCCTGAGACCTGCTTGCTTGCATGGAGATACCTGGGCTCTGCTGGGCTGTGAGGCCCTGAGCCCCACACCACTCCCTGTTTCCAAGCAGATGATGCCAAAGGGGTCCAGGCCTGGGGAGAAGCAGCAGCTGCCTGGAAAAGCTCCGAAGGACTTTACAGCCTGTCTGGCTTAGCACTGGGGCTATGGGCTCCATCTGCTCCCTGTCTCAGTCAGCAGCCTTGGCCAGGAGCAGAGGGGAGCCCTGCAAGGGCTGAGGGAAGAACAAACAGCACTTTCCTTTTAGGTGCTTTTAACCCTCGAGTTTCAGGTCCCCTGCAAACAAAGCCCCCAGCCCACACACCATCCCCTGGTTAGTGCCCCAAACCAGCACAGCAGTTGCCCATAATGCCTTTATAAGCTGCTTTCTTTAAGCTGACTGTTCCTGCAAGAAAGGGAGGGGGAGGCATGATTAATTTTCATTAGCCTTGTAAATAATAAGCCTGTTTCCGCTAGTCTTGCCCTGTAATTAGGGCTCTGGTTCCAGGGCCCTGCAGAAGGAAGCTGAGATTTGCTGGTGACTCACAGGAAGCTGGGCCAGCCTGGACATCCCACCCTGGGCCACGAAAAGGAAAGTGGCTGGGGCCCCTTGGGAGGGATGGAGCTTCCTGTCCTTCCCTAGGGGAAGAGAGCAAGGGCAATGGTCCTCCAAGGGGAGAGGGAAAAGCCCACCCAAAGGAAGCATAGGCTGAGCTTTGCACATCTTCATTATTCAAATGAAAACAAAAGCAAAACCTCTGGTTCGGGGCTGGCAGCAACTGCCTCAATAGCTGGATGTTGAATAGGGATGTGGGATGATCTCGGGATCAAAATGACATGGAGATGAGGTAGGGAAGGAGCACCTGGATATTTGCATTGAATCTGGGGCTGAATGACCTGCGGCCACCAAGGCCACAGTCCGAAGCACTGTGGAAATGCCTGCTCTTGAAGCAGGGAATGACCAAGCCCCTGCAGCTGAGGACACCACACAATGGTCAGGTGTGATCTTTGGGGCAGTTTTGTGGTTGGGGATCTCAAAACCTCAGGTGAGCAAGAGGGGAAGTTTTGAAGCCTTCGTTTCTATTTTGGTCCCTGCTCAGCAAAGACATTCCTGCTTTTAATCTGGAAATGCTGCTTCGCTGTGTTTTAAAGAAGGAGCAGTGTTTCACAAGGGAAAGGTTGAACAGCTGAAAAAACCCAAACCCACCCAAACAGGTGTTTCATTATTCTTATTATACACTCCCCAGAAATGGCCACACTGATCCCAAACCCCCCTGCACAGGATCATGGAGGAGCCAGGGGAAGCACTCTCGTACAGAGCAGCTTTCTCTCCTTCTGGCTGCTGCCCTGTTCCTGGAATAAAGAGGGACTCATGGGGCTGAGAACTGGGAAACAGGGAACGGCTGCTGTTACTCCCTAACACAAGGGCAATGAAGTGATCCAGGTGGAATCCTTTTTTCACAAGACAAATTCAGTGTGGAACTCACTGCCAAGAGGTATCAGAAGCACAAAGCTAAGGAAGTTTCAAAAGAGGAAAGAAACAAGGTTAAAAGAGGAAAGAAACAAGGTTAAAAGAGGAAAGAAACAAGGTTAAAAGAGGAAAGAAACAAGGTTAAAAGAGATGTGGATGAGAACGTCTCTGCCTACAAGACGGAAAAGCCAGTCTTTGGGACCTTTGAAAATGCAATGTGCAGGATATCACCAGCATGGGGCACCTCCAGAAATGCCTCCATCCTGGCAGCATGCATATAATCCCTCCTTGGCTTGTGAGGCTCTCCATTCCCCCTGCATGCTGCTCAGGGCAGGATGAAAGTTGTACTGTCCAGCTCAGGCAGCCTGGGAGGTGAAATGCAAAGCCAGGCAGGAGCCATTGATGAAGAGCACATCTTCTATTCCAAAATGCAAGAAGATGCACAGGCTCAGCAAGGCTAAACACTACTGGAGCCTGGGAAACAGTTCTGGCTTGGGGTGCCCACTTATTCTACAGCCACCCAGAAGTCTGAGAGCAGCAAGTGGCTTCTGTGCTGGGTATGGGCCATGGATGAGCAGGACCTATGCCATGCTCTGCAGAGGAGCCCAGTCCTACAGCCTCCATAGGAGAAGGTTCCTACTGAAGATCTAAGACACAGCCCCTTCTGGGAACAGTTTTCCCAGCCCAGCAGATGCAAGAAACACCCTTCTTGAAAGAGCTGTTTGCTAAGGAAAAACCAATTGGCACACTAATTAGAAGTGACTGATTAAAGGACTAAAAGGGAATTACTCATCTTGTTAAAGGCAGGCACCTGCAGAGCTCCTCTTGCCATCAGAGTGACAGCATCCTCCATATCACAGAGAGGACACCTCTGCTCAGCAGTGCAGATGTGTGAAGTACAACCTCTCATCCAGCACGAACCCACAGCCACCCACCCAGCACATCCCAAGGAGCAGCAGCACATTGACCCACCACAGGCAGTGAGGTCGGTTCTCTTCTAACACCAGCATGGTCTGCCCTTCCTTGGGTTTGCCGCAGATGGCTTCTCCATGTGCTGCTTCTTTCCTATACCTTGCAAGGAGGCAGCCAGTGGCCACATCAGGCAAGAAGCACAGAGCAAGGACCTGCCCTAGGAAGGTCCAAGTGTTCCTGCCTCAGTTAGGCAATGCAGGTTATCCCAGATGTCAGGCCAAAAGCTTTTCCAGGGCACTCAATAGTACAGCATGGTGCCAGAGCCAGTGAAGGGACAAGGGTAAGGGTTTCTCAGTGGGAGCTACACAAGCACAAGGCTTCCTGATAGGAATGGTTGTGGGGCAGACCTGCTTTAGGGAACATTTGCTGGATCAGGTTGTGTCCAGTCCCAGAGAGATGCTGCCTTTCATCTCTTGTTAGCCTAAGTAGACAAGCAGTGCCAGGGAGGGAGAGCAAGGAGCATGGGTGGATTGTTCAGGTCTTCTCTGCCACATAAGAGTAGGCTTTCCTCCCATGGATCTCCATGGTCAGGACACAGGCACTTTGCAGCAGGACCTCAGCCAAGAGCAGGCTCCTCAGTATTCCCTGGGTGAGGAAAGCAGCAGGAAGAGACATCGCAGAGCTGCAGGCTGGGAACAGGCTGGGCAGCAGAGGACATGGCTCCAAGGCTCCTCTTTGCAGCCACATTTCAGCACACAGCTCTCAGCACAAGTCTCTCCAGTTGAGTTCCTCATAACAAGGCAACCTCTTTCCCATGCATGTCACAGAGATGCTTGGCAGGCTCACTGGGATGAGCTGGTGGGTTGTGGAAGACCCCGTACATTCTTCTCTTCTACTTCCTCTGCCAGGACACGGATCTGTAAGCCTTACAGGTGGATATGAGTCAAAAGCTGACCTTGCGGGCCGTGACATTCAAGGTCCCTCTTTGCGCCCTCGTTCCTCCCTCAAGGCGTTGATTTTAACATTTGCTGATTTTAACACTCCAATTATGCAACATCCCTCACCAGATCTTGGGAGCACAACTAGGTCGAATTCATGTCCATATGTGAGCAGAGTGCATTATCCAAGCTCCCTGGCATCAATGTGAAGGCAATTAAAGCATTCCTTGTCTTTGCTGGCTGGACCAATTTTATTCTCAACATCATGATGTCATGTTAATGAAGGCTCCTCTGTCCCTTCTGCTTGCCCTTCTCCTTCATTATTTCATATCCTGTCCCGCACCCTCCTTGCTCCCCATGCCCTCAGAGGAAGGTGTCTCTCCTGAACAGCATTTCATGGGCTGCTGCACCCCCATGCTGCCAGGCAGACACTGCCACAGGAGCCACCTTCTCCCCACCAGAGCCTCACCACCACCCTCCGCATGCCCAGGAGTCTCTGAGGCCCATCATTAGTGTGGATTAGTGAATCCCTCTTTAGCAATCACAGGCTTGTGCACACCCAGTGTATCTGGGTCCTGGGGAAGGAATGTGACATTCAGCTCATCAGTGGGTTCCCTCAGTAACAGCATCCCTCTTCTCTGCTGGGCATCACCATGGGCACGGTTATCTGACTGCATGGACAAGAGAGGCTCAGTTCTGCTCCATCCAGCTGTGTCTCCCACCCTGCCAATGGGAACCTCAGAGCTGCTGTCAGGTCCCCTCTATGTCTCTGAGGTTCTTCTTGACTGATAGTGATGTGGGATTGGGATCAGTCTTTTACACCCTCTAGTAGCCAGCGGTCACCATGGGTGGATCTTTCACCTCACCCTCTTGTTTAAATCATAAATCAAAGGCAAGATTAACATGCATTGTCTTTGTGTCAAAGGGTACCTTCCTGTTAGGAGAGCAGGAAGGGGAACAGCACATGTAATGTGCTGTAACCTTGTTTCCCTCCTCCTGTGACCCAAACAGAACTCTTCTGCTGACAAATCATCTGCGTGGGGACCTCTGCAGTGTACCAGTGTGCCTCTGCCAGCTCCTCTCAGAGAGAGGAACCCGTTCCTCACAGTTCAGCAGGACTTTGCCGCTCCTCCCACCTTCCCCTGGTTGTTTCCTCTGGTGCTTTCACGCACTTTTTTCCATTCATACCTCCAGAAGAATCATGATACTGGCTACAGAGCTCTTCTCTTCCTAACAGCCACATCTCATCTGCGCTCTCCACAGCATCTCTGTGGTCTTTCTTGAATGTGAGGCAGTGATAACTCAAATCAGGCCCCAAGCATCCTTCATGCAAAATCTCATTCTCTCTGGGAGACCCACAAGACCTAAATGTGTTTGTTTTATTCAGGGAAATGGTCATGAGATTAGAGGTACAGGAACACATACATATTTATAGCCTTCATTTCTGTTGCAGGATTTGCACAGAAGGATGCTATGGCTTATTTCATAAAGAAAAGCAGGCCAGAAGTTTGTAATGACTGTACCTGAACTTACAGTCTGTAAAGTAAAGTATTAGAAGGAGCTCAAGTTGAGGACAATAGCAGGAGGGGAGCATTGCACTCAACAGTGCTTGCCATCACTGGCAGCCTGCACGCCTGGCTGTGCTCTTCACAGCATCCTCTGCCTTTGCTGCCTCAGGGACACCTGCTTGACCCCTGCTCCCTACCACTCCCCTTGGTCTGCAATCCACTTCCCTGGGGTTGCACCACCTCTCATAGTGATGTGTGTCCTTCAAAGCGTGTAGATGAAGCCTTCAGTGACACGGTGTAATGGCGGCCTTGGCAGTGCTGGGGAATGGTTGAACTTGATGATCTTAAAGGTCTTTTCCAGCCTGGTTGATTCCATGACTCCATGTTGTCTTCAATCCCACCCGCTCCACACAGCAGCCGTGATGTAAGCAAGCTGCTCCTGAGAGCAGGAGAAAGAGGGGGATGATGGAGGTGGATCTCTGGGAGTTAGTTTAATGTCATTGTGCTGGTGGCACAATCGTTCATTTGCATTTCCTTGGGGCATTGATGCTGATATTAATTAAAGGTAATTATAGCACAGCTTTCTCGGTGCAACAGTAGCACACAAAGACGAGAGCAGTATTACAGGCAAAAATATTCCTTCTTCTCAAGCTTCAGTAGCATCTTCTATTTAGAGGAACCTGTTGGGTGGGTGGAGGCCTGGAGCCCAGGGACTGCTCCTCCCATCCGTCAGAGTCACCCTATGCCAAGGGGTACCAATATCAGCACCATTCCTAAAGGATCTCAGGAATACCCTGAGAGGGCTGGTGACAGACGCAGACGTGATGGGTGATGGTAGCACTGAACAGGTACTTGGAGCACAAGTAGGTACTGGGTGTGATACAGGATGTTGGGCACTAGTGGTGGATACTTGTGCACCCAGGAGGGATGCTGGCAGCACTGACATCAGATGCTCATGACTTTCATGGTGGCCATTAGCGGCTCTAATACACAGTGTTACCCTTCACAGCAACAGCAGTGGCATTACAGCAGAAGAGCAATAGCTTTGCTGCTGGCAGATGGATGCTGATGCTGTAGATGGCTGTAGGTACCACTAGCCATGGATACTGGCTATTGCAGGCTCTGGATTACTGGCTCAAACCTAACTCAGCTGACTAGTAGGTGGAATTCACTTTTTACATGGAGAGAGCTGTGAAAAGGTTGGGTGGTATCAATGCAATTACCACTGCGTGGCCCTTCTGCAGCACGCAGACTCATCATACCTTGTCTTACCACATTTCTGAGCAAAGGATGTGTCATTCCCATCCCTTGCTTCCCAGTAGCGAAAAGCTGAGCTCCCCAGATTGTCCCAGCATCGTGCCTGCGTCTTCTCAATGCAGAAGAGCAAACACGCCTACCATGGGAATTAATTGATGTAAACCCCAAATAATATTTAATCTCACTGATTGTAATAATAATATAAATAAATAACACTAGAATAAATAAATAAGTAATGCTATAATAAACCATTCAGGCTGTGATCTCTGTTGCGACACACAGATTTCTGAGGACATCAAGAAACACTGGGGGTTGGTTTTTCCCCCATATTTATTTACTTTGCTTTTCATAAGGGAACATTTTTGTCAGTTGTTTGCAGTGCAGCTGATGGTGAATGACAATCAAGAAGGAAGCACAGCGCTTCAGCTGCGATACAGTAGCACCTAGTGACCAGATGGAAGAGATGTACAGTGTGAGCTGCTCAGGTTTAATGAGCAGCGCTGGTAGGTGAGAACAAGAAGCAGGTTTTGGCAGGTGAATAGCTAGGACACACCAAAGGCACCCGGCTGCCATCTGCCACCCCAGTCGGGGGGTTTGGCCCCAGGATTGTCCCTCCTGCCTTACCAGCCTGCTGTGCCATGGCTCAGAGCAAAGTGAACAGCCCAGGAGATGAGGCACAGAGGGTTACAGAATCAGCCCTGCTCAGGACAGTCTGCTCCTGGCACAGTCAAGAAATGAAGGGGCAGCAATGGGCAGCAAAGGAGCTTTTGAGGGATTATTTCATGACAAAGAAACAAGGGCAGGAAAGTCAAAGAGCACTTTGCCAGTCCTGTGGCCTCGAGAGAGGAGCCAGGGCATTTTGCATGTTCTCCTTTTCACCCAGGGGATTTCCAGTCTGTCCTTTCAATCCATTGTGCAGCATGGAGATACCTGGGACCCATTTATGCATCTCCCGCCTTTCCCATGGGTATTGCCTCACCTCTGGACGTAGGATGCTTTCTCACATTTGCCTTGTGCCTTTGCTGGGATTAATGAAGACACCCTGGGTGTCAGTCAGAGCTGTCATGTCTTTGCAGCATCAGAGTTATGGCCTGGGACGTTTGCTCTTTGTGACCTGAGGACGTTTTCCTCTTTCTCTCTGCCTGGCAGGTCTTCATGAGGGACAGCTCTGGAGAGACACAAGGTGCACAGGATGCTGAACCTGGCCTAGACCCCAAGCCCAGCAAGCTGTGAGAGGTACAGTATGGCTTGGGGATGACTTTGGGAGCCAAGCGGGGTGCAGGGTGGACGGAAAGAACTGTGTGCCTGTGGTACGAGGGACAGCGGAGCAGGAGGGAGCAAGGGGAGCTGGAGAGGGTGTTTCAATGACAACCCTGCCTCCATCCTGTAGTGACTCCTGCAAGGCGCCCATCACTAAAATAAAGTTATGAAATCTAATTCCGATTGCTATAGTAACGTCACGCCTCCGCGCTGACCTACTTCGAGACAAAGGAAGTGCTCCCGCAGCTTGGAACACACAGGAGGCTGCAGACGAGCCTCAGTCTGTTCTCCGGGAAGAGAATGGCAGAGGGAGCTGCTGGTTATTCCCCTCCTGCTTCCCCTTGCCCCAGGACTCTCAGGCAAAGGGCAACCCCTTTGTCTCAGGCGCTGAGCAAATCCAGTGCAGGATTGCTTCTCCATCCTGCATCCCAATCACAGGCTCCACCTAGCTTCCTTTGGGTGTTTAGGCAATGGGAACATCTGCCCTGGAGCAAAGCAACGTCCTTGCAAAGCTGCAGAGACCTGGTGGTGCTGCAGATATCCCTGTTTGGAGCACCCCATTGCTGCTGTGCCACAAGCACCCAGGGCAAGGAGCCTGTCCCTGCCCTCCCAGTTGTCCTCACCTCCCCATCATCTGCTTAGTCCTTGGTCCTGCTGGTCCTGGAGCTGCTGTTTGCTCTGGTACGCAGTGAGACAGGAGAATCCCGTCTATTTACAGGGACTTTTTACAAGGGCAGGTAGTGACAGGACAAGGGGAATGGCTTTAACCTGACAGAGGGGAGACCGAGATTAGATATTAGGAGGAAGTTCTTCACTGTGAGGGTCATGAGATTGCCCAGAGAAGCTGTGGCTGCCCCATCCCTGGCAGTGTTCAAGGCCAGGTTGGACACAAGGGCTTGGAGCAAGCTGCTCCGGTGGAAGGGGTCATGGCAGGGGTTGGCCATGGCAGGGGTTGGAACAGGATGAGCTTTAAGGTCCCTTCCAACACAAACCAGTCTGGGATTCTATGATGATTCTCTGACCTGGCTGGTGGTGTGGGGCAGGGTGATAGCACAGAAGGCCAAGCAGATTGGCCTGCCGCCTTCTGAATCAAAAGTTGTCAGTGCAAGTGTGGACAATCTCCATTCCCCGGGAGTCACAACATAAGCAAGGAAGAGCAGGCATGCTAAGTGCTTTTCATCATCTACTTGCTCCATGGAGGTCCTTGCAGACACACACACACACCTCCAGGCCTGTTGAACAGCACAGACCAGAACAAATCAGTTTGGGTCCCATATGGCCTCATTAGCTGCTCTTCCAGACAAGCTGAAACATGCATCATGTTGTCACCAGCATGTGCCGTAAGTGCTCTGTAAGAGAGCAGAGACTGCAGGTGAGTACCAAAACAGTGACCTTTGCTCACTGGTCCTTCCACTCCATCTCATCAACTTTCCTGGAAACTCTTCCTTCTTTGTCTTGCCTTTATTTGCCTCCTTTGACCTACTTAATGCTTTGCATTTCCTTCTTCAGAGCAGATCCCATCTTCTGGAGAACTTTGAGAAACTTCTATTTAGGGACAAATAGGTTGTAAAGTTTCTGGGGTTTTGTTCCCCTGAGAGATGATTATATTACCAGTGACATTTGCATGAAAATAAGGTTTCTGCCTCTCTAAAGAGTTCATCTGCTCCTCCAGCTTAGTCAACACCTGCAGCCAAAGATCTTTGTCATACTGCAGCCATTTTTACACAACATTTGGTTGTGCTGCTACCAAAGAAAGAAGGGAGGAAAGAGAGAAAGAAAGAAAGAGAGAAAGAGAGAAAGAGAGAAAGAGAGAAAGAGAGAAAGAGAGAAAGAGAGAAAGAGAGAAAGAGAGAAAGAGAGAAAGAAAGAAAGAAAGAAAGAAAGAAAGAAAGAAAGAAAGAAAGAAAGAAAGAAAGAAAGAAAGAAAGAAAGAAGGAATAGTATCTAGGGCATATAAGGAAGAAAAATTATCCTTTGTTTTGGAATGGCCCCAGCCAGATCCTGTCCCTCCCCATCTTTGCTGGCAGTCCCAGCAAAGATATTCCTTTGCCTGAAGAACAAGCAGGAGATTATTGAGGGTCCCAGGGCTGTGGGGCACTATTCAGCTACCACAAGACCTTGGGAGCTGTATGCAGATTCCACACTAAAAAGGCACATAGCACTCATTCACACATGAAGTGAGATGCAAGGAGATCGTTCCACCAGTGACATGGCACTCAGTAGCATTGAGAAATCAGTGCTGCATACTCTCCTAAGCTCCTATGCTAACATAGCCTATGCTGGGATTTGCTTCATGTAGCAGCAGCTGCCTGGAAGTTGGATTTGTAGATGGGCTGGGTGAGCCCCTTGGGAAACCTTCAGGCAATGGGCATATCGGCCCTTGTAAAGCAATTCACCCATCTCCTAAGGAGAAGCTGCAGGTAGATGAGAGCCATGACTTGCTGAAGCCACTGTCTCCCTCCACTGTTGTGCAGAGAGAAAGTGAGGGGCAGAGTGGGTGTGATGCTGTCATACATCCATGTATGTGGATACATCCATGTATTGTGGGTATGATGCTGATGACACCGTCACACCCCCATTATGGGAAGTCCACATAAACCCCATGGGTGCTTCTCAGGAGACCCTGGCTTAGGCTCCTCTCAGCAGCCCAGGATGGACAGCATTGTCTGGTACCCACTACCTCTGGGACAAAGCTTCCTGTCAGCAGTGGGAACCTTCCCGGGGCAAAGCGAGCAGCAGAAGGAGGCTGGAGCAAGCTCTGTTGTATAATGAATTGTTCTAAGTAGAAGCTGGCTATTTTTATCCTCTGCGATTAGATTCTGAACTCTGAATCATCATTAATGCAACACCCTGGGAGCCGGCGGCCCCCCTCGCTGAATGCCACATGAAGTGTTCCTGCTAATTCAGGGAACATTTGAATTCATGCGTGTAGGCAGGACCAACGTCACCTACACCACGGTATACAATCTTTACAGCCTCTTGCGGCAGGGCGAGGGGAGTCATTTTTCTTCTGCAGGTTGCGAATCATTTATTCCTTATCTAGCTACTTATTAGCGTGCTGCTAGGTTTCTATATATAAAAGCCACCCATGTGTTTGCAGCCAGCTTGAATGGCTGGGCCGAGGTTTACGTGGGAGATCATGCTATGTGGAGCCCTGGAGGAGCCGGATGAGCAGAGGGCAGGACTAGTTGACACCAAAGGGTGCATGCAAGCGCCATCAGGACGGGGGTTTCTTCCTCCTGAAGGACTTGTGCCCTGAGCAGTCCCATTTTACAGGCTGCTGCTTCCCCTGATGATTCTGCCTGCCTCTGCTGAGCCGTACACATCCCTCCCCTACCCATCCTGTTCAGGTCAAATTATGATCTCAAGAGATGCTTTCCAACCTAAACAAGTGCTTATTATATAAATGCCAGCCAAGAAGCCTGGGTGAAGGTCTGGCTGTATGTCTGGTGCCTGGTGTTTTGCGCAGGCACAGTGATTTTGTGGTGTATCCTGTTCTTTAGATGGGATGTGACAGAGGTTAGGATGACAGAACTGAGCTCTCCCAGGAGGAGGAAGGTTCAGAGCAAGGATGCAGGCCCCTGGGCTGGCATGCAGCATGGGGGCAGCAGCTTTGGTGTTTCCACAGGGAACAAACTTAGAAGGTGTTGGAAAGCTCTGCTGGTGGGAATAGCAGGAAAGCTATGGATAAGCTGTGAGGGGGAGGCAGAGAGGAGAGGAAAGCAAGGGAAGGGAGGAACGATGCTTTTGGCTGTGATCTGGGTAAGAAAGAAGAGCTCTCCAAGTACCGTAATTGCAAGGACTCACCGAGCCCTGTCTGGCTGGGCTGGGTGGGCAGCCAGAAGCTGGACAGGCACGTGAGAGTGAGGATAGGACAGATAGCTTGGAAACCATGCTTTGTTCCTATCTACACTGCATTGCAGCTGCCTCCTCCATCCGCTTCTTTTCAGTTACCTCCTGCTCTGCCCACAGTTCAGGCCAGCCTAATCTCTCTGCTGTTAAAAAAGAGACCAAAAGCAAATATTTGCAGTCATTGAAGTATCTGTTACAACAACAGAAGCTTTTCAGCTCACAATGAAGATGTGATTCAGTCTCGCTGAAGTGGAAAGAACCATCTCCCACCAGTTCCAGCAGCCCCCGAGGCTGGCCCCTTCTCCCACTCACAGCAGAGGAACACAGCATCTGTGGGTCCTACAGGAGAGAAGCACTGGCAGTGCTCAGCCAGGGGTGGAGAGGAGCCCCTGCTGAGCAGGAAGCTTCTTCAGGCAAGGCTATCATCTCCTGCACTGGAGGCTTCATAGCCTGCTCAGTGCCTGGAGCTGCAGACGTGGTTTGCAGGAGGTGGTGCTGTAGGGGAATTCAGTGCAGCGGGTCTGAGTCTGCACATGGGCAGCTCCAGAAGGGGTTCAGAGTGGTTTGGGACACACAACACTGCCATAAATCAGGTCAGGTCGCCCACAGAGACCCCAGCATCAGCAAAGCCATTGGGAAGAGGAAGAGCAACCCTGAAAGAACACAAGCTGAGGGGAAGGAAGGTAACGGGGCAATGCAGTAAACTCAGCCCCTTCCCCTGCATCCTCTCCAGGCCCTGTTATGACCATCTGCTAACCAGGGTCTTCTCCTGCTGCCCTTTCCAGTGGGAGCCATCCACCTCGCTGCCATGGTGCCCAGTGTGGGGCTGGGAGATGCAATGGGGCCCTGGGAGACCTCCCTTCCCAGTGTGAGAGCTGCAGGATCATGGATTTGGGAGATTTAATTTCCAGCTTTTTCATCCTTCCAAATTAAAGAGACGGTGAGGAAGAGGCTTGTTGGGCTTTTCTCTTTCCTGACCCCACGTCCTAGGAAAGTGCCAAGGATTGCACAGAGTAATCAAAATGTAATGAAAACAGTTTAATCCATCTTAAAGGGCAACCAGCTCCCAGGGGCTGCAGCAAACAGAGCATCGTGGGCACCAGGAGCCAGGAGAGTTCCCTTCACTTTTCCTCCTTCCCTGCTTGTCCCCACAGTCCCTCAGCCACTCCTCCCTGACCCTCTGCTTCTTGAGCTGTCCTGAGCCAGTCCAGCCCCCAGCCCCACTCTTCCCTTGCAAGCCAGGCTTTCCTTGCTTTGCATTTATTTTCATTCCTGTTATTTAATTTCATTCCATTTCCCTATTTATTTTGGGTCCTATGGCAGTTTCACTTCATCCTGGAGCCCAGTGAACACAAAAGCAGTGATGCTAATCTGTGCTATGGTAAAGCAGTCACAGGGCTGAAGTCTCTCTCAGGAGTGCCTGGGAGACTTTAGCTTCAAATATTGATTGACCTTTGTAAGAAAAGACGTATTTACTATCAATATCCAGAGACATCCCATTATAACCAAATCAGTGCTGTGTTGTCTCCTTGGGGACTGTGTGACTCCTGCAGCATAACGTGACAGGAGAAGCGCAGCATCCATCAGAGCCAAGGTGGCCTCAAATGCACAAGCCTGAGCGAAGGACCTTGCTGGGAGCCTGGAGCTGGGGCATGGAAGGAAGGGGGAAAGAGGCCACAGTGGGCAGAGCTGAGCCTGGGCAGAGCAGGGGTTATTCAGGAGGCTTTGGGCTTCACCTCCAAGTCAGGAAGGGCTGAGGTTGCCTATCTGTGGCTAGATGGAAAGTAAGGACCAGATGGATGGCTCAGTCTGGAGTCCGTCCTTCTACACCCCATCCTTCTCTTGTGTCCAGAGGATTTCCTTTCTCCTGAGGCTTTTTGTCACCTCTCTTTAACCACTGTGCTGATGCCAGCTTACACAGTGTAGTACAGAGCTGCCTGGAACATCCATGGGCACTTCTGCGGCCAGCACCCACTGCTGCTCCACCAGCCCACATGGGTGCTGTCCCATGGGCAAGGGACTCCAGAGAGGCTAATGCACCAAGCTGCTGAAGTGCACAAGGGGAAAAGGATGGCAGCCACAAGCACCACGAGCAGCCGGACTCCAGTCAAGGCTAGTGTTGCACTGGCTGTTTTGGCAAGAGAAGAAGCTTTGCTGTTATCCCTGAGCTCAGGCCAGGATAACAGCCATGTCCTCATCCCCAAAACACATGGGACCCTAAGACCCATTCCATGGGGCCATACAGCTTCCCCATGGTTGTTTTGGGAGAGGTGGGACCCCAAGAGCAGGGTTTGCAGGATGAGGAGCAGGAGTCTCTGTCTGGGCTCGCTGTCTTCAAACCATTGCTTTAGAAAGACCAGCTTTGCTTTGCCAGCCCACTGGGAGTAAGAGTTGGATGGAGACTTTTTAAGCAGTGGAATGCATGGCACTTCTCTTTTTGCTTTGTGCCTCCAAACAATCATTTAAAGCTCCAGCTGCTTTTCATTATTAATGTGCTCTTCCCTGTGCGAGGAAGGAAAACAAGCCTGTCAAGTCCTATCGTCCTCCACTGATTGCTGACTGCTCCCTGCACCACTTTGGTCCTCACTGCGTTTGGTGACCAGACTGCGTGCAGGAGGAAGAGCTCCTAGGGCAAAACCAGAGTCAAATCTGTGTCTGGACAGGGAGAACCCAGGAGCTCTGCTGCTCTCGGGACACACCATTGTCCTCCTTGTTCCCTAGGGGTTTCTTTCTCTCAGACTCCCTGAAGGCTCTGAGGTTCAGGCACTATTTTCCCTCCCAGATGCCTTTGGGGAATATTGGATCATCCTGGGGTTGGAAAATGCACACACCTCTGTCATCACAGCCCCCAGAGCAGTCCCTTATCTTACCGAGGAGCAGCCAGTCAGCTTCATGTCCATGTTTTGGGTCCCTGGATTTTGAATAAACAGGAGTTTGAACAAGTAGCCTGGGATCTCAGCCCCCAGACTTTTACACCTGTAGGATGCTTCCGTGTTTGCGAGTTGCCATTAAACAACACTCAAGCTAAAAAAGGAACTAAGAAATTACACTAAAAACTAAAAGGGATGAGAATCACTTTATTTAGGTTTTAAGCATGGAAAATCAACTCACTGATTGACAGCTCATCATATGTTCATTGATTTCCTTCAAGCAGCCCCAAAGAGTTTGTCTTTTCCCCCTGTATAACCCAGTGCAGATGAGGATCCCTTTGAGCCAAGCAGGACAAGGTAAGTGCACTGGGGAAGCCTTCAGTGAGGAGCTCCCTTGCCCTAAGGAGCCCCTCTGTGTCCGGCTGCCCAGGAGCGATGCAGCGAGGCAGGAAAGATCAACCGAGCAGCAACCAGCTTCTGAGGTCAGGCTCCGAGTGCTCGGAAACACCTCTGCTCTCACTGCAGCTACTGAAACCATTTCCTCTGGGGTAAAACATGCCATAAACCATGGCGTTTGTTGGAGAGGAGATGTTTGACATCATATCAGATTAGCGCAGCTGCACGCGACACAGAGAACAGGGCTGCCAGCCCCTTCCGAGATCCGGGAACCACAAAGCAGAATGCAGGAAGACAGGATGCTTGGGCCCAGCCTTCCCCTGGCTCAGGCAAGGCCCATGTGCAGGGTTTGACAGCAGGTTTTCCTCCAGCCTCCTGAACAAATGGGACAGGAGCAGTGATTTGCTGGCAGTGCCCCTGTTAGCCTGTGTTACACTGCCTGGGGAAGGGATTCCATTAAATAAACATGTGCAGAGACCAGAAAAATAGCAGCAGTGTTGTTTAAGCAGGCTGTGGTTGAGCACTGAGACACACAAGTGCTTAAACTGCAGCTAGAAAGAATGAAACCTTCCCCTCCTCCTCTCCTGTACCCTGTTCTCTCCAGCACCATGTCTCACGTCCCTTCTCCTCCCTTTCTGCCATCTCATCTCCCTCCCATCCTGCTTCCATCCCTTAACCTTGGTGGCAGTTGTTTTCAGAGCTGGACCAGCCCTGGCAAGGAAGCCCCACTGCAGAGAGGCTGCCAAAGGGGTTCTCAGCAGGCTCTGAGTGTCTGTCCTCTTCCTTCAGGTGCAGGGGAGTCTGCAGGAGAGCAGGGCCAGCTCCTGCAAGGGCTCTGCCACACCAACCCTGAGCAATGGTCTAGGAAACACTGGGACCATGAAGGGCTTAGGAGATAACAGAAGCCGCCACCTTTCTGATAACCTGGACTCCCCTCAAGACTCTCTTTATGCCCCCCAGGACAGGAACCCCTATCTCCTCAGCCCTACTGACTCCTTCACCATGGACCCCCGATTCCCAGCCCAAAACACCCTCCACGGCGACTGTCTCCTTCCACTCAACAACCAGATCTCCAACAGCAGCACATTCCCGCGCATCCATTACAACTCCCACTTCGAGGTCCCAGATGACAACCCTTTTCCAAGCCATGCCCAAGCCACCAAAATCAACCGCTTGCCTGCAAACCTCCTGGACCAGTTTGAGAAGCAGCTGCCCATCCACAGAGATGGCTTCAGCACCCTCCAGTTTCAGAGGAGCGATGCAAAGCACCGGAGCGAGAGCCCTGGGCGCATCCGGCACCTCGTCCACTCGGTCCAGAAGCTCTTTGCCAAGTCCCAGTCTCTGGAGGGCCCCACCAAAGGCAACGTGAATGGCAAGAAGGGGACAGATGACGCCAAGCAAAACCGGAGGAGCAAGAGCAAAGACCGGGCGAAGACCTCCGAGCCCAAGCGCAGGACCAGATCCAACATATCAGGCTGGTGGAGCTCTGATGACAACTTAGACAATGATACCTGCAGCTACCGCAACCCAATGGGCCTCATGACGCTGGGCAGGCAGCCGGACCACAGCCAGCCCAAGTACTTCATGCACGCTTACAACACCATCAGCGAGCACATGCTGAAATCCTCCAAGAGCAATAATGACCTCAAGGTCACCCCATGCACCAATATCCCCATCAACAATGACTCCAACTACATTAAGAGGGGCTCCTGGTCCACGCTGACGCTCAGCCATGCCCGGGAAATGTGCCAGAAGGCCTCGGCCACGATTGACAAAGCCTTGCTGAAATCCAAGTCCTGCCATCAAGACTTGGCCTATCACTACCTGCAGGTGCGTGCAGTGAGGGGTTATGGCTTCTCCTTGTAGGGAGAATACAGGAAAACAGGGAACACCTCTCGATAGGGGCTCTATTGTGCCCTATTGCGCCCTATTACCAAACAGCTCCCAATGGTTTGGCTGCCATCTCAAGTCACTTTGTCAGGAGAGGACTGGGTGGGTTAAATTCACCATGGCTCCAGGGATAGCCCTATGGGGACACTGGTGCTGATGGGGTCCAGCTCTCCCAGTGCTGCCCCAGGACCCGCAGCCCCTGTGCTGGACAGTGGCATCATGGGGAAGTGGTGATGTGCCCACACCACAGCCTCAGCACCCTGATCCCTGTCTGTTGTGGGGCCCCAGCACACCCCCACTGCCCACCAGACCCTGCAGATGCTGTGGTGGAGTGGACCCTTGGGCAGCCAGGCATGGGACTGCCCACATGTACTCATTACCACTTGATGCCCATCCATCTGGGTACACCAAGGGGCTGTGGCTCATATCCCAAGCACTGCCACCATCCCCCGGTCTGAAGATGACCAGTGATAACTAATGCTTACCCCCTTATATCCACGCATCACAAGGATGTGCCGGCGTGCCCAGTAAGCCCTGCTCTACAGAGCTTCCCCGGAGCGCTGGTAGGACCTGCAGCTCTGCAGGGCATGGCTGCCTTTGGCACATGGGGCAGGGCTGTGGGCCCAGGAGGGCAATGCCAGCCTCTCTGCTTGCATGGCACAAGCCTGCATGGCTAATGCTGGTTTGACACACACCAAGAGCATCAGGTCACAGCACTGCCTGAAGAACATAAACCCAGTTGTGCCCTAAGAGAGAGGAATGAAGATAAATAAGCCAGGCCTGGCTGGGGGGTTAAAGGGGTACTAGTCGATGTATGTATGTCTCCAGCATCCTTTTTAATGCAAAGGTGTCATGGGCTCCCCTGGCTGTATGGCCAGTGGGCTTAGAAGCTTTAAAGAGCAATGAATTATTGCAGCACACCCTGCTCCCAATAGCTTGCTGGCCATGGCTGCAAATCAAATTGCAGAGGAACTTAGCTCCATCAGGAACGTCAGCAGGAAAAATGTTCTCAGCCTGGTTTCTTTTTCTTTGCCCCCCTCCTTATAAGAGGTTAAAGAGCTGCAGCCAGAGCATCTGCTGGCACTGATACCCCTCTGGGTGCAGTGGCAGAGCCCAGTGCAGGCAACCCAAATGCAACCGTGGCAGCCCCTCACCTCTGGGGTTTGGCCACGGCTGGGGGTAGGAGACTGCCCTGCTGTTTATTGCCCAGCCCTGTAACGAGGTTATTGCCCATGTAATGAGCCTCCGTTTCTCGACAGCCTGACGGAGGGCTGTGGGCGCAGCTGGGTGGCGTGAGCCCGGCCAGCAGCTGGGCAGCCCAACCACTGGGCTGGGAGGACACGGGGGCCACCCCGCCGCAGCCAAGCGAGCCCCCGCGGAGCTGGGACCAGCCCCTCAGCCCTGGGCCGACCGACGCGGGCAGCGGCCAGGTAGGGATCTTGTTTGGAGGGGAAGCTTTTGCCCAGCTCCTTCCCAGCCCTGACCCTCCTGGGACCATGGGACAAGGTCAGCAGCCTGCGCCACAGGACTTGGAGCGGGAGCAGCATGGGTAGGGAGACCCCAGCGCTCACTGTCGTCAGGAGATGCTGCGGTGTGAGCAGCATCCTGAGTGCATGGGGCAGCCCCTGCAGCCACCAGCACCTTGCCTGCAAAGCAAGACCCCAGGCACCCAGTCCAGAAACATGAGGTTTGGTGCCCCCGTAACCCTACATGTCACAGATGCTCAGGCTGAGATCGCCCACAGGTGCCAAGTGTAAGCCCCAGAGGGCAGGGCACAGGGTTCAGAGCCCTCAGGGCAGGATGGGGTGATATATCCAGGCCCCTGTCAGCATGGCAAGGGGACTAAACTGGTGATAGAGGAGTCACCTCTAGAGCCCACTGCGTGGGAAATGTCATTTTGGAAAGCCACATGTCCCCTGCCACCTGAAGCAGGATGAGCCCAATCCCTGCTTCTGCCATGGTGAGGGATCGTGGGCATCTGCCTGCACACAGAGCTCTGTGCTCTGGGAACATGGAGGCCCTGCCCTGCTGCGGATGGGGCTGCTGCCAGGCAGAAATGACTGGTGGGTTGCAGAGGTGGGGAATTTCTCCTCTGACATGAGGGAGGGCTGGAGGTGTGGGATGGGGACAAGCAGGACCCCCCAGCCTCCTGGCTGGACTAAGCCCCCAAAGCTCTTTTCCTCTCCTGCCCCATCTGCAGCCTCTGGGTAATCTTGGGGGTCATCGAGGACTACCAGGGGTTCATATGATGCTTCCAGACCCAGGCATTGGAGCTGAGAGTGGGTGATCAGCCAGCTCCAGGTCCAGCTCTGTCCTATCAGTGTTGGGGGTCTCTCATGAGCAATCCCCAAGGCGACACAGCCCTGTCCTTAGAGCAGTCCCCAGGGAGGAAGGCTTTGCTCCCCATCTGTCCCTTCTTCTCCCCTCCCTAGGAGGTCAGGATCCCAATGGCTGAGCAACTCCTTATAGTGAGAGATGCCCCAGGCAGGGAGTGAACAGGAGCAGGCAGGGCTGAGCAGCATCTGTGCCCCAGGCACAGCCTCAAACTCACATCCATGGACAGCAAGACCACATTGAAGGGACAAGCAGTGTCGGGGCTCCCAGAGGACAGTTGTACCAAGGGCACCATCAGCCTGGTGCATCATCCAGATCAACCTCCCCAGTCAGACCACAGTGAAGATTCCTTAACCCCCAGTAGCCCCCAAACTAAAGTCAGGATCCAGATGCTGCTGCCCTCTCACCACCCCCACGGAGCTCCCATGGGGCAGGAATCCCAGCCAAGGTCCTTCCCAAAGGCTGCCTTCCCTAAAGGACAGATGGGACCTACAGGCAGCCTGGGCTCCAGCTTTTACTCTTGAGGCCATACCGGAGACCACACATAGCCCTGGGGACACCACGAGGGATCCGGTCCCGGTGGGAGCAGCAGTGTCCCTGCATCGGGCGCTGGAGCCTGGCTGCATGGCACGTGCATCCCTGCACGCTGCACCCGGCCTCGGCACGTCTGTTCCTGTGTGGTGCATGTCTGTGTGTGCTGGGGCTGGGCTGCATGGCAGAGCTGGCACACGTGTGGATGGAACCCGGGTTGCTCGGAGAGTCTCTCTTCCCCCAGACCTCCTCAAAGCAATGGGAGCAGGGCAGCTCCAGGATTGGAGTTTTCCTCTTCCCTCTTCTCCCCCCCTCTGTTAATGCTCCAGGTGACTGGGGAATGCCCCAGGCAGAATTAAGGCAAGGAAAAACCTCAGTGTGGCCCCTTCTTCCCTTTCCCTTCCACGCTCAGAGAGCAGAAGAGCCAGAAGATGCTGATTCTTTGCAATGTGCAGTATTGTGGCAAGGTGGTGACAGTGGAGCCCAGCTCCCAGGGGCACATGCCCGAATCCCACAGGCCTCCGCCTGTGTAGGGGAGGGCTGTGCAGTGCCCTAGCCCCTGCTTGGCATGCCTGGCTATTGGCAAGCTCTCACCTTAGCCAAAGGCTGCAGACCCCAATCCTCTTGCCCAAGACCTTTGCAGGCAAGAGGCTGCAGCTCACCCTGAGGAGAAGGCAGGCAGCAAAATGCAGCCCCAAGTCAGACCTAACACCAATGCAATGGGTATAAAAGTGCTTCTCAGATCTCCTGCCTCCTTTAGGAAAGATCAGAGCCAACGACCCCAGTGACTGGTAGGATCCCTCCTATGGCAAGATCATCCAGAGCTGGCAGGATCCCTCCTCACTGGCCTCAGTGTAGGCAGCTGAGCTGGGGCAGAGGGAGCCCTCACACCATCAGAGAAAGGGCTTCCTGCCCTTACTTGTGTAGGAGCCTGCTGGATAACACCCGGTAGCTCCGGAGCCGGGCATCCTTGCCAGCAGCCAGCCCAGAAGCCATTGCCAAGCAGGAAGATGGCAGGAGGCAGAGTGGAAAGAGCTGGGAAAACCGGCAGCAGCAGCAGGTTTGTGTCTCATGTGTGACACTCACTCCATGTTGGTCCCCACCTGCATCTCACACACAGGTAACACAGTCCCTGGGTCTCTGTTCTGTGGCGTCCAATAATACAGGTCCTGGCTCAAGGGTGCAGACCATGATGGGAGCCCCACCACTAAAGCAGCCCACAGGCTGTTTGAGTTCTGTTCCACATCGTGCTGGGATCATGTCCTGCCTTCTCCCACACACGCACAGCAAGCAGGCAGGACATGGGCTACTGTGGGCAGAAGAGAGCCCCTGAGTGAGCTAAGCTGCTGCACACGAATTGAGCCTGCATCTGGCACATGCCAGGCCCTCTCAGGAGAACCAGAAGCCACTGTCTGCAGATCTGAAGCTCATCTGGAGATGTTGCACTCCAGCAGCAGCAGACGGCACCCTCAGGCTGGCTCTGGCTCCCACAGAACATGCCTGCTGTTGAACACGGAGGAGAACAGGAACCACGCAGTGCTTGATAGCTCTGGCTCATCACAGGGAGCTGCAGCACGGCTCTGTGTGTCCCCAAAGCACTACACAAACACTGGCTGATTAATACTATGGCCCCTCAGGGAGCTGGGCAAATCCAACAGCTCCATCCAGCAGTCAATGTGGATGCTCTCAGCAGCATAAGCTGTGCTCAGCACAAGCCCCTCTGCTGCTCCCCATGGCAGTCCCAAGCCAGCCTGCCTCCCCATGTCTGCGTGGATTGCACATTGTTGCATTACCCACATCTTCCCTTGCTTCTCCTTGACCACATCTCCTCATCTCAAGGGCAGGTCAGAGGCTGGCTACAAACCGAGTTAGCCACGAAACCAAGGCTTGCTCCTGGCAGCTCAGCTTGCCCCATCTCTGCTATAAAGGGACTTGTGAGGACCTGGCTTGGCTTCAGAAATGACTTCCATGCACTCAGAGTCACACTGAACTCAGAAACCATAGAGGGTGTTGGGCCTAGGGAAGGTCTTGGCTCTGATCCACAGGTCTCCAACAGCTTTTGACTGCCCTGAACAACGTGAGCACTTCACATTACATGAGCGTGGGCTTTGCACTGTGTGGAGCTCCTGTCCCAGTGCCCACCACAGAGCTGGTGAGGTTCATCCCTCCCTGTTATGTCTGGCATTGTGCAGCTTGTGTAAGCATGGTCTGGTGTGAAGGTGGCCCGTGGTGCTGGTGGGGTGAATGGCTGTGGGTAGGTGTGCTGCAGCAGAGGCAATCAGGGCTGTCTGGCATGAATTCGTAAGGGAGGGTCGGAAAGGAATTGTGCTGCCCATTCCCACTGCTCCAGCTGAGGCTCCAACAGTTGTCCTTGACACCAATCCCTCCCAAGTCCCCATGATCCCACTGGTCCCAGAGGTGCTGTCCCCCACATCTGCTCATGCTCCCCTTACTGTTGCAGGTGCCTCAGGGGGAGTGGAACAACACGCTGTCTCGGGACAAAGACAGCGAGATCCCGTGCCGGCGCATGCGGAGCGGGAGCTACATCAAAGCCATGGGGGATGATGATAGTGAAGACTCAGAAACCAGCCCCAAACCATCCCCGAAAACTGCAGCTCGGAGGCAGAGTTACCTCAAGGCCACCCAACAGTCCCTGAGTGAGCAGAGCACCACACAAAGGTAATGCTGGAGCTCCTCCAGGAGCTCTGCTCAGGTCCCCATGGGCCAGCCCAGAAGCTGATACATGCTGAGGCCAGGGAAGATGACCTGAGAGGTCTGGAACTATTGAGAGAGGAAGGACCAACAGTGGCTTGAGCCAGTGAGGCAGCAGAGCAAGGGGAACACAGCAAAACCTGGCTGGGCAGGAGGCTGGTTCTTGTAGGATGAGGTCTGTGTGGCCAACCTGACCAGAGGTGATCCCATGCAGTGTCCTCACCAGCAGCTCTGCATCCTTGGACAAAGCACCAGGGGCTGGAAGAGGCTGTCAGTGTTTCAGGTGCTGCGGCTCAGGAGGAGCAAAGGGCAGCAGGAAGAGGCAGGAGCCACCATGGATGAACTGTCTGTTCAGCAGACAGAGGCAGAAGTGAGGGTACAGCAGGCAGTATGGGGACCCCTAATTGCTGACCAGGTGCTGCTTTTTGCTGAGAGATGGTGGTAAAATTAACTGTAGGGAGCTCTGTAAAAGCCTGCTCTGAATCCATCCCTGTTCCCCACCTTCACATCCACTTCAGGGGGAGCAGAGTTGGGTCCAGGAGATGCAAGATACTTGAGAGACAGATTCTTCCTATCTTGAGTTTATGGTCCATTCAGGTCATGTCCATCAGGGTATGACTTCAATGGGGCTGCTGGAGTCTGGCCAGAAGCCATGGGCAGCGTTTAGGAAGCCAGAGTAAGGTGTTAGAGCAGGAGAGGCAGAGCTGGGTGAGCTGTGGATGCAGCTACATGGGAGAGGAAGGGTCCAGGCAGGGCTGGGCTGCACACGGGCACTGCAGGGAAGGAGGGGGCCCCGCAGCCCTTGGTGCTGTGCTCCAGTGAGGAATGTCGCATCCTGGTGTGCCCATCGGGAGGGCTTGTGCCGGGCACAGGACAGGCCCAGCGGCAGCAGAGACAGCACCAGAGCATGATCACGGCTGCCATCTGCCGACCACCACCTCGGCCCCCCCCCCCAGCCTCAAGGAGCTTTTTGGATGCTGTGGGCACTTCGGCTCCCGCAGAGCCTCCCTGGGCGGCCCCGTCAGCGTGGGACACCCTTGGGATGGCAGCGGGGACCCCGTGCCCTGGCACAGCCCCATGCCAGCCCTCGATGGGACCCTTGCTGCTGGGGCTGCACCAGCACCAGACCTGTGGTTTGGGACAGGAGGGACTGCAGGGAGGACAGCCACAGCCTTAGCCAGGACAAGGCACAGATGAGTGGGACATGATCAGTCCTTGTGAGAGGGTCTCTGCCCTTCCAAAGTCCATTGCCTGCTTTGTGACTTGGCTTCCCCATTGGCAGGCTGCGAGGGGCAGTCAAGGTGAAGCCCAATGGGAGGAAAGACTTCTCCCTGCTCTCTTCACACACCAGGATGGAGATTCAGGAGATGCCACAGTCCTGCCAGGAGGAATGCTTCCTTCTGCTCCAAGAGCAGTGCACTGGGTGCTGCCTCATCTGCCTGTGCCTGGCAGAGGGTACCACAGGCAAGGGTGATCTGGCTGCTCTCCTGGCAGGGCAGCAGCTCCAGCACAGCCCCTAGTGTTGGGGACATCCCTGACACCCTCTTTCTCTGCTGGCAGGAGCCTGGACCGCCTGGACTCTGTTGAGATCCTCCTACCTCCGAAGTTCCCAACCTGGGAGGAAGAATACAACCAGATCTCTGACAGCATCAACGAGTCCAGTTGCATCAACCAGGTGAGATGCCGGAGCGCCGGTCCCCGTTGCACCAGTACACTCCAGTGAGAAAGGAGGCCAGCTGAGGGCAGAGAGGGACATCCTTTTCCCCTCTTCAAAATAAGGCACCAGCTGCACTCTGGGAATTGCACATAAACCCTGGCAGCCTCACCAAAGTATCAATGCCTGCTCCTTAATTACAATTCATATCAGACCCCCCTTCCCCTCACTTTGCCTCCTCTCAGCATTGCTGGTGCAGCTGAAGTTACTCTGCCATGGCCACAGGAGTGATGCTTTACAGCGATGGGTGAAGCTCAGCACTGCTCTGAGCACAGGGTCCCACCATGTCACCACCCAAAAGCACCTGCAATGGTGTTTGCTCCTGCTGCAAGCTCCCTGTGCCCAGTGGCTGGGTGCAGAGCCCATACATCCAACCTGAGACCCTGCAGCTGGTCACCAGGGGCAATAATGCTGCTTAGCTTTGAGGACCTCATCCGTCCTGCAGCAGACTGGACCCAGGAACAAGATGCCCATAATTCAGGGACTGTCCTGCCAGCTAGCTGAGGACATCTCCCTTGGATATCCCTGTTTCCCATGGGAAGAGCAAAGCTGAGGATGCCAGTGAGGCACTGATGGTGGGTGGCAAACCCCTTGCCACTGGGTGGGCTGATGCCCTGACCCCAACCTGCTGGATGCAGTGCAAACTGGTTTTAACACCCCACCCCACACTATGCCCCCTCCTTGGGATTACTCTGGAGCAGCTATAAGCCAGCTGCCTCCCAGGCCAGCAAATAGCCCATGCCAGGCTGAGGCCTCTGCAGAGGTCCCCTGTGCTATCTCAGCCAAGGGGCCTGTCTTTTTGATACACAAGTGGAGGTCCCCAGGGCATCAATGACTCCACAAGCTTCACCCAGCCCTTTCACTGTCACCCTGGGCCCTTGTCACGTCCCATGTCCATTCACACGTGTCTGCATGGGAACATGTACACACACGTGCCCCATTGATGCTGCCGCGCTCCATGCACAATGATCCGGGGGGGGCAGCATGAGGCTGGGGTTAAAACAGAGGGATGGGCATCACAAAGCAGAGCATGCAGGAGGGTGACTGATGTGTGCCCATGCTCCTCTGCAGCAGTGTGGGGCTCTGAGCTCTCCTCTGTCCCAGCCCAGCCTCTCCCATCCCTTGTCTGGTTTTTCCTGCTGTCACAGAGCAGTTGGGGCCCTTGGTGCAGAGCTTTGGGGCACAGGGCATTGCTCGCAGGCGTACGTGTTCCTTGTGCTCAGTCTCGTCCCTTGTACATCAACAGCAATGTGCTGGGTGTTTCACTGCGCACAGAAGAGGTCAGGACGTCGCATTCTTGTCTTTTGCATGTAAACCCATGGCTGAGGCTAGGTCCCTTCGTGAAGACAAGCAGTGGGCTCAGTCTGTGCTCTGTCCCTCTCTAAAACTGCCATTTAGCAGCTGAGGGCAGCAGCCCCATGAAGACATCAGAAGGGAGCTGGAGGATCTGAGTAGACCACAATGTGGCAGGGTTGGGATTTAGAGGCCTCACAGGAACTGCATATCTGTTGATCCAGGATGGAGCTGGTACAGCCACCGATGTGTGCTGGTCTCATCCTCCAGCAGGTCTGACCTGCCCTTCATCCAGTGCCAGAGGCAGTTCCTTTCTTGCCCTCACTTCAATGTGACCTCCAACACCTTCCTTGTGTGTCCAGCAAGCCACCAGTGTCCTCCCACATAGAAGAATCCCAGGTCTGAAAGAACTTCACTACGCTTGGGTTTGTCCCTTGCAAACCTCTGGAAGTTCGTGGTTCACCAGGTGTGCACATCAGCATCCATTTATCAAACACCAAGGGGACCATGGCCAGATTCACCTGCTGACCCCCAACACTGCTTACCCACACTTTGAGCTGTGCCCTGTATAGAAGGGCTGGACCCAGCCCCCAGAGCCAAGCTTCTTCTTTTGGGTACATTTTGAACCTGGATTCTTCCCAAGATGGGTCATTTTGGGCAGCTTGTGCTGGGTAGAGCTCAGAGAGTGGATGTGCTCTGCAGGCCAGGGATGGAGAGAAGAAGGCATTCCTTCCCATAGGCAGTATCTGTTGGGCATCTGTCCTTATGCAGAGTGTGTGCTTTGGCTTTGCTACAGAGAGAAGGCAGAATCACTTCCGTGTGGCTTCTGGTACAGGGACAGAGGCCATAGCAGCAAAGTGGCCAACCCAACCCCACTGGGGTGAAGGGGAGTTTACCTGACATGAAGCACTCAGACTGCCCATCCATCCCAGCTGTGTGGGCTCTGGAAGCCCATTGCTGCTCCTGGCCACACTGTGATGTGCTCGCCAATGCCAGGGGCTTCACAGAGGTGCCAAATGGGAGCCACACCAGCCCTTGTCCAGCAGCCACAGGCAACCCATGTGTGCCAAGGGATGTCCCGACATTGTGTGTCCCAACTGTGCCCTGTGTATATACATGGATCTATGGTGCATACAACAGGCTGGATGCATCAGCAGCTTCTCTCCGTCTGGGAGGCGTCCCGTGGAGCTTTGCCATGCCATGTTTGTGCCGCTGTCTGAGGAGCCTGTGCGGCACCGTGCTTGGCATCCTATGAGCTCTGAAGTTTGTATTCAAGTGTCAGAAGCTGTGGCTCTGACAGCTCCCCTCGTCCTTGGTCCCTGTGCAATGGCTGTCTGTGTGAGGGGCTCCCCTGTTCTTGGCCTTTAACCTTCTCCAACTCTTTCTTCCAGATCTTTGGACCCCCCTCACTTATCCCTCAGATATTTACCCATGGAGAGCAGGTACCGTCCCGCTGGCGTTTCCCTCTTCCTTCTTCATGGAGCTTGCTCGGGTCAGCCCTGGCACCCATAGCACGGTGCAAGGCAGGCCGTGGGGTCAGCCCATACCCAGGGCCAGCAGCAGGAGGAGGAGGAGGAGGAAAAAGAGGAAGGAGAAAGAGGCAGTGCTCCCAACTGGGCCCTGCAGGGCAGCTGGAGAGCTTGGTTCCCCCAGACCCAGTGTGGGGTTAGGGACCAATAGGTTTAGTGGGAAAGCAGATGAGCTTTTTGAGCCAAACTTTGTGTAGCTGAGGTGCCAATGCTGGGCAGAAGAACTGTCCTTTAAGGCAAAAAAAGGGCCAGAAGAGATGGAAGTGAGCAACAGGGCCAGCCTCAGCACCTCTCATCTGTATTTCCGAATGGTCTGACTCTGGTTTAAGCTGGGTGAGCCTCTCCAGAGCCCGTGTTTGACCAGCCACTGCTACTGGAGAGGGGCCACGGCTGGGAGGGCAGTGGAGGCAGCAGAGAAGCAGGGAGTGAAGCCCCTGTGCAGCTCACACCTCGCAGCAGCCACCAGGCCCTCTCCTGGTCCCCAGTGTGCTACAGACCCCGTCCATGCAGCCTGTCCCTGGCCAAGTGTGGAGGTTGTACCCCCAGCCCACACCTCCCCACCTTTTCTCTCTGCACTGCACTGCACCCCACTGAAGAGCCAAGGCCATCTCTCCACACTGAGCAGCATGCCTGCCCCAGCAGAGCCCTGCAGCTGAGGCTCGTGGGGCAGGGGGCCCTGTCAGAGGCTGGATTTTAGCTCTCTCATGTGCTCTCAGCCTCTCCATCAGAGACTGGGGGCTGTTTCACAGGCACTGTGGCGGTAAGTCTCTCCTACTCACAAGCAGGGACCTTGCCTCCAAGGAGGGTCCCCTCTCCCCTCTCTCAGCATCCTGCACCCCACCAGCACTGGTGCACCTCCCGGTCTCACCTGCTGTAAGCAGGACGAGGCAGCAGCAGCAGGGAGGGGAAAGGGAAGGGAAAGGGCTGCCTGAGGCAGGGGGTGACTGGCTCTGCCCCTCTCCCCGTGCAGGCACCGGAGCCGGAGCTGGCGGAGCAGTACGAGGCAGTCTGCGACTCTACCTACAGCGAGGCCGAGTCGGCCGCCGCGGAGGTGCTGGACCTGCCTCTGCCCAGTTACTTCCGCTCCCGGAGCCACAGCTACCTCCGAGCCATCCAGGCGGGCTGCTCCCAGGAAGAGGACACGGGCTCCCTCCGCTCCATCTCCCCCCCGCCGACGGGCAGCCTCAGCGGCAGCAGGACCCTGCCCACCAACAGCAGTGAGTGCGGCGGCGGAGGGGAAGGGCTGTGAGGGGACAGGGGATGCTGCTGCCCATCGCATGTTGAGCACGTCAGGCACCGGGCTGAAGGTACCTGTATCTCCAGCCATGCTTGTTCAAGACTTCGGTGGGCTTACGGGTGGCCAACAGCCAGGCATAGCGCTTGGATGGCTGGGTCTCTGGGTGATGCTGCATCTTTGGATGCAGGCACTAAAATGGCATACAGGTTGCTGGGATCCAGCTGGCATGGCTGATGTGGCTTGCAGAAGGCTAGGAGAGCTCTGGACCTTTGCAAATGTGCATCACTGAGGCTTTAGTTGGTTGGTGTTGTACAAGAGGGGCCTCCTGGGCAGCACACTGGTATTTCTTAGCTTGACAGCATCAGTCTGGGCCAATAGAGGTGGGTGCACCATGGTCTGCAGGTTTAATGGTCTCTCTGCTCCACGTAGGGTTCTGGGGTGAAACAACTGAGAACCATCACCCATTTACTTCCCATGGACACCTTCCTGCCCCAGCACCCTCAGCCCAGCCCGGAAGAACTGCTCCCATCATGTGCCCAGTCCCTGAGAGGGGATTTGGGTTTCTTCTCTGTCAGGACCCGTCCTAAAGAGGCACAAGTGCAGCAGTGCTGTGCTGATGCCTGCTTCTCCTTCTTTGAGAACAGCATGGGGGTTGAATCATAAATCAAAGGGGTTCAGCAGCAGCTGAAGTGCAGCGAGCTCCATTTCATGAAGGGCTGCTCCTCTCAGGGTCTGTGTGGGGAGCAGGGCCGGGTGGGAGAGCCCTGACAAGCTGTCACACCTCTGACAAGCCAGGTCCTCCCACAAATGCCTGTGTCACTCGTGCATTACAAGGCAATTAGATCCCATTTGACAGCCAGCAAGACAGATGATGAGCTGCCCTTGATCAGCTTTAAACAAAGCTCTCTGCCTTGTGAAGCTGGAGACTCAAAAGCCCCAGTGAAACCTATTCATCTAATTGCCAGCCTTCGGCCGACAGCCACGCTGTCTCCTGAGCATTACAAAGGGCTCCCCAGCCCCAGCTCCTTCTTATTAGCAGCAGCACTGGGAAATGCTTGTTTAATAGGCTGCTTGTAATACAGAGCTGAATATTTGATGTCCAGGGGAAACAGGAAAGCAGAGGTGAACAAAGCACAGCAAAAGGAGAGGAGAATCCCCAGGGTAGAGAGCCCAGCCCAGCCTCCACCCATCGCACCAGTGACAGCAGGGAAAGCTCACACCAAGCCAGTTCCTGCTCGAGCTCTTCCCAGTCTATCCCATGCCATCTGGTAATTCCACCCATGCTCAGAGCATCCTGCTCTGGGAGTCAATAGCCTGCTCTCAGAAAGCCAGGAGTCTGCTCCTTATCCTGTGCCCGAATCTCCTCCAGGGAGGCCAGGGAACCCAGCTCTGCCTCCTGCTCCAGGATGGGGCTGTCTCTGTTGAGCCATCTTACGAGTGGTTAAGATGCTGCTGAGAGTGTGAGCTCTGTAGGACAGCGACCCTCTGGTTCTCCCTTTCTGCTGACCCCCTGATGGCAGCTCTCGGTGCACAGCACTGCCTGTTCTGGCACTGCCACAGACACCATGTGCCTGTTCATACGCCAAAACTTTGCCAAGCCCAAGCTGGGCTGCATAGGAGAGATATTCCCCAAAGTCATGACAGAACAGCTGCCCTTCAGCATCCAACCTGCTTTCTGCCTTCTCTTTGCTTCTTTCATTTATTTTCATCCTTAAAAATTAGAGAGATGGCTCCCAGAACCATCGCTGTGCTGGGAACCCTGCCCCTGGAAAACCCAGCCCAGTCCCCTGGTACTCATGCTCTTGCAAGGGGAGCACAACTGTGCTCAGTTGAGGAAAGACCAAATGCCTGCACACCTCTGTGCACCTCTCAGCACAAAGCAGCATCGTTCTGACCAAATCCCCAAGGGCTGGTTCACTGTGGGATAGGTTTCCATGGCTCCTGGGAAAGTCACATAGCGCTGGTTTGTGAGGGATGGGTACAGGCACCCTCCTCCTCACCCTCCTCTGTGCACAGTGATTACCCAGGGTCTGGGTGGGAAGGCAAGTTCTGCTCCTTTCCTCTCTTGGCTGTCGTGACCTTCTCTTCTTTATGGGGAAAAAGTAGTGGTGTGAAGGCAAAGGAGAAACCAAACCAGGCCAAGAGATGCTGTTCAACCTGTGTATGAGCAGCCACAGACAAGGAGTAAGGAACCACCCCAACCCCATTGCTAATTCAATCAGCCAGAGCACCCTTTCAGGAGAGAGACTTATCATTGCCTTCAGACTTTCTCCTTCTTTTTGACCTAGATTTCATGTTCCAGAAATAGCTTTCTTTGACATACCAGCGTGAAAGGGATTAGAGTGTGTGTGTGTGTATGTGTGCACGCACGCGCCAGGGAAAGATTTGTGTCATGTGCTCCATCAGTGTTTGTAATGGGGAAAAACAGGCACATAAACATGCTCCATCTATTCATATGTCTATAGGACACAAAGAGATGTATGACAACTGTTTCTGTTCACGCTTAAGTGCTAATTTTTCACCTCTCATCTTTTTCTTATTGTGGACATTCCACTACCAAGCCCTGTGCCCAGACAGTGCTCCCTTTTCCTCAGGAAGCCTGTACCATGGCCACAACCCTGCTCTTCAGTTCCACTGCCAGAATATCTCTGTCCTTCTGCCTCAGCAAAGCTGTGCTTGGTGCTCTTTGCTGCCAGGTTTCAGCTCTACTACAGTCAGCACCCAGCTCAATAAGCTCTGTTCTGCTGCATGCACGTGTCTCTCTGGCACCAGGAATGGCTGCAATGGGTTTGAGCCTCATGGAAATGTCACTTGTTGGGTCCCCAGGAAGGGGGGAGCTGCAGCTCTCCTGTGATGCTTTGCTGACACAAGTAGTTGCAGGGGAGATTGAAGCAGTTGCCCATAGGCTTAATACTGGGAACTGAGCCTGGCTCCAAGGTCCTGGCCAAGCCTGCTCCTGCAAAGGAGTTGAAAGGCAGGCACCTGCCAGCCTTTTCCTTTGGTAATATGGTTGGAAAGCCAAGTCCTTGCTGCTTGTTTTCATCAGATGACAGGAAAGGGAGTTGACAGTGCTATCCTCATGGGAGAGGAGAAACTGAAGCACCAAGGGGGAGCAGAGCCTCTGGGGGAGCAGCAGCAGGGACCCCATGTACAGTGCAGTGCTCTGCCCGTGAGGTCACACTGGTTGGAGAGCAATGTGCTGCCCACAGCAAACACCCAAGGCTGAAGGGCCTGGTAGCATCCCAGCACGCTGGCCCTGCTGCCATCCATGTGAACCTGGTGCACACAGAGCTGCCCTGGTATTGGGCAACCACAGATGCTGTGTTGTGTCCCTGCTGTCAGTGATGCTCAGCACCTCACTGCACCTCCCTATGGGGCTACCATCACCCAGCAGTGACCAACAATGCTCTAACCTCAGACACACGTGTGTCAGGACAGCAGGACTGAGTGAGGTTTAGTGAGCACAGGCAAATGGGGATTTCTTTGTGTGTATTTCTCTTTGTCCTGTGTTGGTTTTCCTCTCCTTTATGCTTTTCCATTACTTTTTCCATTTATTGAGCCACAATGTGGGTACATCTGAGGATTCATTCAGGAAGAGATCAGCTCAGAGGTCCACAGAGCCGCTCAGCCTGTGTGGTGAGGGGGCTCTCCTCCCAGAGCTGCTCTCCACTCCTAGGAAGCAGCAGAACTGAAAACAAGTTTTCTTGTTCCCCTTGGTGGGCAGCGATGAGGAGAGGCCCTGGGTGAAGGTCCCAAGTCTCAGGGCTGATTCTCTGCTGAAATCCTCCTTTGGTCCCACTTTGCTACTCTAAGAGCAGCAGCAGCAGCACATCCACAGTGATTCCATTACTGAAGTGGCTCAGCCCTGCCTGTACCGTATGAGCTCAGCGTGGTGCTTCCTCAAGGTGCTTTGATCTCTCCTTGCTGCAGACCAACCCTTCTCCACAGGCAGCGCAATGAACCCTCCGAGTCATAGATAAATCAGAGCATCCAAGCACTGATGCTAAGAGTGAGGAGTTGGGGCAGCACATGTGTTCCGGGCAACACCACTGCCTGCAACAGCACAGGCACTGCACTCTCATGGTGGCCACGCCATTCCGGGCTTGGGGGCATCCACTGCCCCATCCCATGTCAGACCATCGCTCGATGTGGCTCTGGTCTCGCAGGGCTCTCCCTGCTCAGTCTGGGCAAGCCTCATGCTCGGCTCTGGATGTGTGTGTGTGTGAAGGGATGGAGCTGGATGCTGCTCCAGCATCTAGCACGTCTGTGCCCAAGGTGCCAAATCCGCCGTGGTTCCAGGCTCTCCCGTGCAGCCTGCACCAACCGTGCCCCCTCCGCACTTCCATCCTCCCTCATCCTGCCGTGCCGTGCCCGGTCCCCCCGCTGGTGCCCAGCAGGACGGAGCTGCCGGCGGGAAGACCCCGCCCAGGGAAACACCCGCTTCCCCTGGGTTTGCTTTTCCATCCATTGTCTCCACGCTGGAACCCGCCCGCCCGCCAGCCAGCCCCGCGCTCCGGCGGGAGCAACCCCGCGGCGGATGCGTGGCAGCTCCCGCGGCCGTGGCCGATACCGGAACCGTGAGGCCGAGCTCGCCCATTACCGGGCCCCAGCGCCGGGCTGCGCCGACACCGCCGAGGCTGTGCCCGGTACCCAACGGGAGGCACCGCTCGTAACCGCTCTCGTTGGTGGGCGCGCCCCCGGGGCGGTGACGCGCGTGCGCGGGGCGGGGCGAAGGACGCGCTGGGCGGGGCGGGGCCCGCTTTAAGGCGCGGCCCCGCCCGCGGGGCGCAGCCGGAGCAGGCGGGCGGGCGCGGTGAGTGCGGCGGCGGCCTCCGCGCGTCTCCTCCTTCCTCTCGCCGTTACCCGCAAGGAGCAGCCGGACGCGGCCCCGGGCCTGTTCTTTCCCTCACCGGGTGCGGCCCGTCCTCCCCTCCGCGGGACTCGACCGAACGCTCCCTTTTCCCCCCCTCCCTGTTTCTCCGGTCCCCTCCGCCCCTTCTTTGTGTCTCCCATGGCTTTGTGTCTGGAGCTCCTCAAGCAATGTGAGTGACTGCCCGGGGCGCGGCGGGCGGGCGGGGGGCCGGGCCCTGCATGGCTCCGCGGCGGGGGTGCCGCGCCCTGCCCTGCCTTGCCTTGCCTTGCCTTGCCTGCCCTGCCTGCTGCTGCCGCCGCCGCTTGCCGGTGCCGCCGCCGCCCCGCCGCGATCGCAGGTGGCGCTTCCGCTTCCCACGCGCGGCTCGGTCCCCGCGGGGGAGCTGCGTGGCCGCCTCGGGGCGGGGAGGGGAGGGGGTGCCCCGTGCTCCCATCCGAGCCGCCTGCGCTGTGTCCCCGCGGGCAGAGCCGGGCCCTGCGGGGCGGGTCGGGGGGTGCTTGGCTTCGGAGCGGGTTGGGCTCCCCGGACGCTTGCGGGAGGCCTTCGGGCAGCCTCTGTGTGCTGGAGGAAGGAGGCAGCGCTGAGCTGAACGCGTCCTTCACCCCGAACCTGGTGTCAAGGTGGTGGGGGGGGGTGTGCATCCTCCCTTCGAGAAGAAAAGGGCGTTTATTGTCTTCAGTGTGGAGGCTGACATTTAGCAGCGCAGCAAACTGGCATCCCTTGGCCAGAGCAGGACTGGAAAGTCTCATAGCCTTTGCTCATGAGAACAGGTCGTGGCAGAAGGTACCTGGTGGTGCAGCCCAGCTTGGAGCTGCCTTTACTCTGGCCCAAGAGTTGAGGTGGAATGGCTCTGAATCTCATGGCAGGTGTAGCTCAGGTGATGTGTGCGGTTGGTTTTGAGCAGTAAGTCAATGTAGCTCTTAATTCCTCCTCCTGTCCTCATTAAGAGGTTCAGAAAGGTGGGATTATTTCCAGGATGCTGTTGATAGGACTGATATTGCTCTGCAAATGTACGGAGCTTGACCTCAGGTTGTTCAGAAGATGTGTGTTTGAGACAGGATCTCTTAATCCCAGGCTGTACCTTGCCACTTGGGGGAGGAAGGGAAGAAAAGGGGAAGGGAAAAAACCCCACAGCATGTGGCATTGGATCTGAAAATAAATTCTGATCATGTGGGATGATAACAAGCCAGATTGCCAAGTCGTGTAAGTTGGCAGACTTGACTCCAGAGGGTCCAAATTACTTAGCTGGTAATTGCTCTTCCAACAGGAATTTGGTGCTATGAAGTTACACATTCCTGAACGTGCAGAGAAAAGCAAAGCCTGCCCAGTGATCGGAATTAGCCTGCTTGTCTTTCGGAAGAAGATAATTTACATATGTGTGCTCTGCAGGGGTCCCAGGTATTCAGAATGAGGTTATCTGCAGGATTTGATGTGTTGCAGTCGTGGAAAACCTAAAAGCTCATCTCTAAGGTGCAAGTGCAAAGCTGCTATATGCTATTTTTGCAGCTATAGCTTGCTATTTCTATTCCACTTCTGTAGTGGCAGCGTAGGAGTTCTTGGTATAGCTGAGGGCCCTGGGATCTGTATCTTAGCCCTTGAAGTGCTGAGGCATAACTATGATGCTGTGTGCCAGGTCTGGAAGGACAGGATGACCCTTTGCAGCCCCTGCCAGGTCCTTGTCAGCAAAGGTGGTAATGTTAGTTTCTGTTATATATGACTTGACTATAGGGAGAATACTAAGAATATGGTAGGGTTGCATAAACCACGGAGGGCTCTGAGGCCAACAGGTACCTTGGTGGAACTTGATCGGCTGTAGCTGGTGTCCCAGCCCTGTAGCTGACAGGGCAAACATAGTCAGCTGCTGGGAGAGCTTACATTTCGCTTCGCAGCTGTGTGTGAGTCAGTAGTTGGATACTCGGTTGCTTAATGTGTGCATGCAGTTTACATTTGCGGACGCTTCTGACTACTTAGCTCAAGGTTATTCATCCGCTGCTCTGGCCTGGTGTGTAATGCATGGGAGCCCTGCTGCTCCGTGAGCTCATTCGTAGCTGTGCATGTTGCCAGAGCAATGTAATTTAAAAAGCATTTAATGGGTAACTGCTAACCACCAGGCGCTTACAAATAACTGTATGTCAGTTCTTGTCTCCTGTATAGATCCTCCCCGCTTGAGTCCAGACTGAACTATTCACAAGAGCCTGTAAAAGTCATTCTGTGACACTTAATTTCCACCCCACTCTATGCCTTCCTGCAGAAGCCAGGTTACAAAGCTGTGCTGCACGAGGGCATGGTTTGTCTCCTCACCTGGTACTTTTGCTCTGGATAACCTGTGCAAACAGCCTCAAATATTTAGTGGATTGAGGAGGCATAATTGGATTCAGTGCGGTGCAAGTTACAGTGACATATGTGAGCTGGAAGGATTAAGGCTGTACAGGCATGTGGCCCTGCTCAAGAAAAATCCACTTTAATTTCTGCAATGAAAAGTCATCAGTGTGTTTCCTATCAGAGCAGATTTAAGAAGGGAGGGGAGAAATACTAAGTATGATTGCTGTTCGCTTTGAAAGGCGATTAATGTTCAGGCTGTCGGATCAAGTCCTGTGAAGACTGTAGTTGGGCTTGAGGATGAGAATGGGGAATTTGAGTCTCTCTGGAAGAGCTCACAAAAGAATGCGTTTATCCTTCCCTTCTCTCCTGGTTTCCATGCCAAGCTGCCACCTGGAGAGGGGAAGAAGGGGGGGGGGGG
>NDXB01020915.1:441428-471987 GCA_002631895.1 Agapornis roseicollis | reverse complement strand
GGGGGGGGGGGGGGGGGGGGGGGGGGGGGGGGGGGGGGCACAAAATGACACCAAACTGTTTGATATAAGCTGCCTTTAAACAAGTGGAAGTTAAACTGTTTGCAGATGGGTTAGTTAATGAGAGGAGTGGGGATTCTGTCCTCTTCAATTTGTCTTGCAAAATTAATGAGTTGCTGGTCCTTTGTGCAGATGGTCACACACTAACTCAGCCTTCTGTATGCTGGAGAAGCACTGGCTGAAGTCTTGACTTGGGCTTTAGCCCTGTGCTTCACTTCCCTGGTCTGCTGGAATATGGATTGTAAATGCAAAAGGCACCATTTCAAAAGCATTTGCAATGTCCACTGAAAGCAGTGAGCTGGCTGCACAGGTGCATCTGCCCATGAGAGTCTGGTCTCCAGTTTTATGGGAAGCCTATGGTAGAACAGTACCTGTGTCTACATAGCACAGTGTGGCTGTTAGTCTGCTGTTGAGGGTAGGTGACAACCAGTCTGAGGGAAGCAGTGGTCCCCCAGGCCAGAGACTGATTTCTGCAGAGGACAGGGCTGTGGGTTATGTGTTATCCAAATTTCCTTGTAACATTTTAATACTGGAAAGAAAACAGCCAAGTTCTGATCATCTCTTACTTCCCCCTGGGGTTCTTGGTGGTGGGCTTGGTCTGTGCTGTGAAACTGCCAGTAAAGGCACAGAGGTGCACATGCCCTTCCGGGGGTGCAAGGAGGATGTCCAGTACCTCCATGAGTGCTGCAGCCTGCCCGCTGCTGTTTCATCATAGGAGGAGGTGCGCACAGGAACCTGGTTATCCTCACAGCTCTACAGGCTCTCTGGGGTTATGTTTGTCTGCCCTGGCAACACCAAGAAAATAAAGAGAGTCTCTTTAAAAGGGACTTGCTTGAGACAGGCTATAGCTTGCTGCTCCAGACAGCAGTGCTCAAAAGGGGAAGAATGTAAAGATGCCGATGTCTTAAACACTTGCACTAGTATTTACATCAAGGGCACGGTGATCATCAGTCTTGTGTATCTGATTTGGTGCTCTTCATTAAGACATCCAGGTTTCACTGTAATGATCTTTTCTTCTCAACCTAGTTCTGGGAGATCAAAGCTTAAGCAACTGTTGTCTCTCCAGTTTAAAGTTGGCCAAGAAACTTGAGTGGTGAATGTTTCAAAGGTTCTTACTTACAGATTCTTACTTGTGGTGCAAGCCTTTCAGAGCTGGAATTAAAGATTAGAAGTTGTATATGCCTTTACTGAGGTGCTGTCATAGTGCAAGGAGATATTTGATGAAAGCTGAAAGGTATTTAAGGGTTGATAAAAGAGAATTTTTATGGCAAGTTCTTGTCGTAAGAGTAGTCAAACTTCTAAAACCCATTTTCCTTGTTTCTTATATTCTGGGAGTGGTTGAGGATCTGACTGGAAAGAGCCCCAGCAGGGAATTTGCTGTGCTCAAGACTAAAACTGTGGATACATGAGGGTGGGTGTATCTACAGCTGCATTAAATTGTAAGCTAAAATTGGAAAGCTAAAGCATGGATATTACATCCTTCATAGGCCTCCTACATAGGACAGTTCATAAGACAGTTACCTGTGTCAGAAGCTAGAAAGTGAACCGAAGCCTACTGTGGAGTTGTCCCCAAGGGAGTCCCTGGACCCTCTGCTAAAGGCCTGTGTTAGGAGCTGTGCTGCTGGAGAGCAGTGTATGTTGGGGCAGCTCGTGAGCCAGCACACTGCTTGCAGCACTGCTCTCTTTGCCTCTTGTAAGGTCGTTTGAGCAATGGCTTTGTCGGGAAGCCTTCTTTTCCTTGTTTGAACCCCGAGGCTTTTGTCTGTCTCTCAGCTTGGCCCTAACATGGGGTCCGGAGTCATGACGTCCCTGTCCAGGAACCCTTCCAGGTTTTGGTGCACTCTGTTGAATGATGACCGGTGTGTTCTCGTCTGACCAGCTGCTCCAGCAGTCCTGGGCTGGGAATTCTGGCACCTCAGCGCTGCTACTGAGCAAATCAAGCTCCCTGGTGATGCAGAGCTGGTACAGTGCCCAGCCTTGTGCAGCATGAACTGGGACTTCCCAGGGAGGAAGTGGGTTTAGGGAGGTGGGTACTAATAGAATAGAGCTAGAGAGCTTTTCCCAGTGCCTGAGCAGGTGCTTATTCTGATCCCTTGGAAATAAAGAGTGCTGGACAGTGATTGCACCTCCTGAGCTCTGGTCCTGGACAAAGTAGCTGCTTTTCTTTGCAAGCACTGAGTTTCAGTGAACCTGAAGTTTGCAGTGTGCAAAAGGCAAGGCTTTGAGCTGGGGAATTCTGGCTGCAGCCTGTTCCTTCAGCCATGGCACTGCTGCTGCTGCTGGCCTTTGCGCTTGGCACCAGGCTCCAGTGGTAGGGGTCCCTGCCCGTGGGTTGGAATTGGATGAGCTTTAAGGTCCCTTCCAACCCAAACCAGGCTGTGTTCCTATGAAAACGGAGGCAGTGCACGTTGTGTGAGCGCTGCGGGGCGGGCGGCAGTGAGCAGGAGCCGTCCCGGTGCCGAGCGGCCCGCGGTGCAGTGGGGAGATGCCCGGGGCAGGCGTGAGGGGCCTCGAAGGGGGTTTCTCACGGCTGCTTGAACCGGTGACAGGGCGTCCCGCCCCTGCGGTGTCCGCGGAAGCCTGTGTTTGACTCGGCCGCGCTGCTGGCCCTGCCCGGTGCCCGCTCCCCCCCCCCGCCTGTGTCCCCCGAGGCCCGGACCCGCGCCGGTTCGCTCACGCCGCCCGCGCTTTGCGGCCGCCGCTCTTTGCAGCAGGCCGTAGGGCGAGGTAAGAGGCCGGGCCCGGGTCCTGGGCCTGCCCCGGGGCCCCGCTGCCGGCGCGGGGCCGGGCCGGGAGCGCTGAGCCGGGGCCGCTGCGGTGCCCGAGGCGGAGCCGCGGCTCTTGCGCTGACTTCATGGCCGGGCCCGGCCCGGTGCGGGTGAGCCCTGCAGGGGCCGTTCCAGCCTCGCCTACGGCGGAGCGGGGCCGCTGCTCCGGTGAGTGACACCGGCGGCTGGGGAACCGGTGCGGCCCCTTCTGCTCGGGCCGCTGTGCCTGGAGAGGTGGCCGGGCTGGAGGGGCTGCGGGCTGCCAGGCCTGTACCTCGGGTATTTAATACAGCAGGTTCTAACAGGCAGGCATGAGGTGCCTCTCTTTTCCCCTCTTCAAACTGCTGTGCCCAGTCCCAAATAGCAGTGGATGATGTCCCCCCACGGGCCCGGAGCAGTTGTGCTTTCTACAGCAGCACACAGGTCCAGTGGGGTTTGTGAAGCTCCATGAGCTTGTTGTGATGGAGCAAAGAGATCAGGCTAATGAGGCCGCCTCAAATCAAAGGACAGAACGGGGCCAGCCATTTAGGCTGCGGGTGTTGTGACAGCGGTAAACTTTGAAGCACTGTCTGCTTTCTTCTGGCACTGCTGTTTGGGAGCTTACCTTTGATTTATTTGTTTCAGGGCTCTGAATATCTTGGGTGCTGGAGGAGGCAGCTCTAAAAATAACTTTAGAGGCTGGTTATTGCCAGGGTTGTTATTTCTGCTTCCCTCAGGTTTCCTTCCCTTCTGCAGCTGATGTCTTCTTAGTGCTGCAAGGCCTGGCTCAAACAGAAAATCATGTTTACTGCTCTCCCCGAGCTCTTGCTCTGTTAGGAAACACGCTTCGGGTAAGGGTGATGGTATGTTCAGACAGCAGGTGGATGTGATTGCGGTTCTGGGTGAATGAGCTCATGTACCAGGAACACCAGGCCAGAATGAACTGAAGAAAAGTGAGCTAAAGCCTATTTGGAGAGTAGAATTGTAGCTTGCGAAAGCTAGAGCTGCTTAGGTGCTGTCCTGCAGAAGGAGGTGGTCGGGAATGTGAGCACCTGGTGGCAGTGATTTGAGGAAGTCCTGTTGTCCCAGTCCTCAGAAGTGTGCCACAGGATGGCTTGGTGGATCCTGGCAGCAGCCCTGGTCACTGTTAATGCCTGAACTCAAGTGCTGCAGTTGTGTGTGAAATAATTCAGCAGACTGAGGTAGGAGCCTGTAGATGCATAGTGTATGAAGGCTTTTGCTGGGCTGGATTGTGACTGAGAGCTGCTGCTGCCGCAGCTCAGGGTACATGTGTTACATCTGCTTTATGTGAATTCTCAGGGTGTGATGCTTTTCAGCATCGCTTCTTTTCAAGTTGACTCTGTTAAGTTTTTGCCAGCTGTGCCCCTTATCACAAAACCTGATGACTGCCCAGACTCTGCATGCCCCCTATTAGGGACCTCGGTTGTGTTTCCCCTGACAAGAGTGACATCCCTTTCCTTCCCATTGAATTGTAGGAGAGGAACAGGACAGCTCTGGGACTGCAGCAAGTGCTTCCCCACTAACAGGGTAGGGAGAGAAGATCAGTCAGGGAGCCAGATTTGGCTTAACATGTCCTCAGCAGCACAGTAACAATATAACTTACACTAGCAGAGACTGCTCTTCTATGTCTGGTACTGATCTGCAGGTTGAAAACAGTATGTATGGCTTAGATAAGTAGAGGGTCCAGATCTTGTTCATATGACCTATTTCAAATCCCGAGTGTGCTTAATAATCCTTGAAGGTGGAGTGTTAGCTGGCATGAGTCACTGTGGATCAGTGGTCTTGGGTTGCTTTCTTTTGTCTCTTCCCCCCACACATGCATGTGATGCTAATTGTAGCAAGCTGAAAGGCACTTGGGAGCTTTACTTTGAGTGTGGTGGGCTGAGAAGCCTCCTAAACATGTGGGCAGGCTACAATGGAAAGGAGAACTTGTCGTGAAGGGGGAGGAAAAATGATCTAGCTAGATCCCAGCACTAAAGAACAAGTTGTGCTGGGGAAGAAGCAAATGATACCATGGGTTTTCCAGGCTAGAAGGGATTCTTTTTATACTTGGCCATGCTTTGGGGGTTTTAGGCTCACCTGGCAAACTTAAAAGCAAGGTTTTTATTGTGGAATGATGTACTTCTACAACAGCTTCTCTTATTTCTGTCAATTATTAGGCTTCCAACCACAAAAAAGCTCTCTTGTTCTAATTGGCCTCCTCCTGTTTGGATTAATGAGTGTTACTCTGTTGCCATGGAGATGGTTGTGATGTCACAAGCCGTAGCATCACTGAGAGTGGCTGGGAGGCAATTCCTAATATTCTTTTCATCCCATCCAGCCTGGTAATCAATAGCTGGGAGCACAATAGGTTTCAGGGGTATAGAGCTTTTAAATGAGCCTGAATTACAGCTGTGATTTTAAGGCTGTTGCTTCAGAAGTGATGATGGAAGAGGTGTAATATAACCACTTTCTTGAAACTACTTTCACTGCCCTGTCTCTTGTTGAGCTTACTTACTTGAAATAATACATGGCAGGAAGCCCAAAGTCTCCTGTTATTGCTGTGCTGCTTCACTTGAGCCCTGTTAAGAACCAGTTGTGATGCTACAAACCCGAGTACCCACTCGGCTGCATTCCAGTCACACCAGGCCAGGTTCCAGCTCCTGTGGCTGGGTACCAGGTGTACTTAGCTTGCCTGTCTAGCCCTGCCATCAGTCAGAGAGGCTGATGTGTCACCAGGGTGGCAGTTTGAGGGATGTGTTGGGGTCTCTTGCCTTTCCAACACTTCTGAGGCACTTGTATCCACTGTGGGAATATTTAAACAGATAATGGGGTTAAATGGGCTGCTGAGAGCTATGAGATGAGATTGTGAAAGCCAACAGCATTTGACTCGTATGACCTCATGTAAGAGCTTGGAGATGGTAACATAGAAGCGAACTGGGCTTCTTTCTTGGCTTCATTCTGCTCTTTGCTAAAATGCTGGGAACTTGCTGCCTATTTCCTGAAACTCATCACTGCAAAGGCTGTGTTTTGTTCTTTGGGATCTCTCTCATGCATTAGTCCTCAGCTTTATCCATTTTTCTTGTAAGGGGTCTGTTAGAGGGTATGGCACAGTGTGCTTGATACTGTGTCCTGAGCTGTAACAGCCTGCTCAAGTACTAACTAATGGGAGGCAGGATGCTCTGCAGTGTCCAACTTAGTAAGCAGGTAGCTAATGCTTTCCAGTTTGCCTCTTTTGATAAAGGGGCTTTGCCTTGGCTATCATAGAAAATCATGTAGTCTGTATTAGTCTGACATGAGGAAGGAGGCATTTGGATTGTCCCTGTTTGTGGGGTGTATCTGGAGCTCTCCCACTGCTGGCTGCTGCCCCCCCTGCTCAGCAGGAGCCTCATGCACTGCACCTGCACGCTTGGCTTGGGCTGCTCCGAGTGTAATCGATCAGGGCTGGCACTTGCTTGGCAAGCACAGTAATACATCTTCTCCCTTGTGCCTTCCTTGTTGTAGGCAGCCTTGTATTCAGACAAAAGAGATAAAATTTCATGGAATATGGAAGCTGAAAGAAGCTGACTTTTTCAGGGCAAGAGAAATTCCTGGCTCTTCTCCTGCAAGGATCAAAAGTGGGTTTCAGCAGTTCTGCTGACAGACTCCTCTTCCTAATTTATCTTGGGAGCTGCTGGGCTTTCAAGATGAAAGGCTAGAGCAGCTCATAGCATTGAAGACAAAATGTGTTTCCCTTTGTCTGTTCCCTTAGAACCTTTGCTAATTGTCCTGCTTAGGGAGCAGATGTGACTGAAAGACCAATTGCATTTGAATCATGTTTATTTGCAGTGCTGTTGATCTTAAATTAGCCACCTGTCTGGCCAGAGATGCTAACCCTGCTTTATAACCAACATTGATTAAAAGCTGGACAGGGCAGGAAATGTTTTAGTTCTCTCCTAACACTGGTCACTGATTGCTACAGGCAAACCATACCAAGGCTCCCTGACTCTTAAGACTTCTAGCACTAGAGTTACTGTAGAGGAGAAAATGAATGCAGAAAGGTGTAAGATTGAAGTGATTTAGGATATTTATTAGTTGGGAGGCAGGTTTCATTCAAGAAGAGTTAAAAGCTCATCTACAAACGATGCATGGTTTGTAAGTTTAGGTGTATTTTTAGCATGCTTTCAGTTTTCGGTGTGTGTAGAAAACTACCTTATCTATGGGAAGGGTAAAATGAAGCTTCCCTTAATAGAGCAAATCAGCAGATTCCAAAGTATTTATGGGAGTTTCCATTACAGGCTATGACTAGGTTGCTTCCTAGAAGGAATACTAGTCCTTCTAAGACAAGCCTTCGACTTCTGGGCTAGTCTAAACACTGTTAACTCCAACAAATCCCTTGATTACATGAGCAGCTTGCTGTGGAATGGCTTATTCTTTCACAATGAGACTGCATGGAATTCCTTATCCCCTAAACTTGCTTGTGCCGCAGGGGGTTAACTGGGGATAATTCTGAGGAGGAGCCCATGGTCTGATATGCGCAGTTGCTCTGTTCTTCTGTCAGTGACTGATGACTTTTGGCAGGTTTGAATGCCAAGTGCCCATCAGATAATCTGACGACTGTGTGATCTCCACTGCCAGGTTTCTTCCCCCAGTACTTGCAGGTTTCTTGAGTCCCTCAGACTGGCTTGGTTGGCATCTGTAATGATGCACTTGCAGAACAAAACACTGAGGTGCTAGCTAAGGTAGGCTGAGTACTTGAGGATGGGAAGAGAAACATCAAACCTCATGTCCTGCAAATGAATGTGCTGTCCTCCTGAGTTCTCTGGAATTCAGGCATAAAGGCATGTACCTGTCATTCAAACCAGTTTTAAAAGACACCTTGGTAGAAGATGATCACCTATAGGATGGTGGGCAGCATCCAATTTACCAGGGAAGAGCAAGTGGGCTCTTAAAGGTAAGCCTGCAAAACAGAGCTGAGATAGTGAGGGAAGCAGCATTCCTGCCTGAAAGATAAGGTGGGAGAATTGCTACAAGTTTGCCTGGGCATCTTTCCAGCGCTGGAGTTTCAGGTGTTCTTTCAGCAGCCAGTGCTTGTGACAGCCAGTGCTTGTTCAGATTTTAAGTCAACAGAGTGTGTCCTGCAAGCCAACACCTGGAGACAAAAATCACTTTGGTTTGTGTGATCTCTGATAAAGACTCTGAAACTAGAGCTGCCTGATCCTGTAGCAGCAGTGGCCATGTATGTACACTTGATCTACGGGAAACAGAGCTCCTGCAGACCAGAGATGGAGGTTAACAAAGTGCAGATTTGTGTCCAAAGCAAACTTACGGAGCAGGTGCTCTTAAGTAAATGACTAAAAGGGAAGTTACTTAATGTGTGGGATCCTCAGGTTCCCATCAAGGCAAGCTGCTGTGCTTCAGAATGACAAGAGTAGGAGTTTCTTCTTGGTGCGTCTGTACCTCTTGATAACTGCTGGTCAGTGAGTGGCAGAAGATGAGAGTCCTTCTGGTTGCTTTGAACTAAAATTTGCTCTGTAAGTCTTGTCCATTGTTTTCTAACACCTCAGCACAAGGGAGATACATTGGTGAACCAAGGTCTGTGCCTGCCTGGGCTCTGCATGCTCATGTGGAGCACCACTTACTGTTGCATTGTCACTCGCAGAGGAAACACAAAGTGGGCAAGGGTGGCACTTGGCTTTCAGTCTTAAAGATCTCCTTGTGCAGCCAGCAGTGACACACTTGGAGGATGTGAATCACTGAGTGTCAGTGGTATTTGCATACTTTGGGCAGCCTTGTTGCACTGTGGCTTGGATGACAGTGAGAAACTTTAAGGATGGAAGGGAAGCGTAGCTGGCTAACGCTGCCAAACCCGCTCCTCGTGCTGAAAGCCAAACTGTCAGTTCAACAGTGATAAAACCGGTGCTTAATCCTGTTTGCAGGATTACAAGCAGCTTATGAACAGGTAGTAAGTGGGTTTGCAAACCTACACAACTGGCCACAGAGGCAGTGTGACCTCCTGCAGCATCCCCAGGAGCCACCACTTGTGTTTAAGCTTTCATGGACAGGTCTGTGCTGGTTTAAGAGAACCTATGCATGCTGTGCTGTGACAAGGACGGACCTGTGGTCATATATTGTCTGCTTTCTCCATGCAGCTGGCTTCTAGCTAGTAACAGCCTTCTAACTTGAAGGGACAGTGGATGCTGTTCAGTTGGCCTCTTATACTGAGGCTCTCTGAGCCTGTTCATCCATACCGTAGCTGATGCACACCAACCTTGGCACTGCTCTTGATTGAGTGTGCCTGCTTCTGGCTTTATTGTCTTGGAGTTTGTCTTGTGTAATGCATCAAGGTCCAGTGAGCAGGGTCAGTAGGCTGCTAGTGGAGTCTCTTGTGTGAACCAAGTGCGGCAGCTCTCAGCTCTGTGGGCTGATGCTTTGGTTGCTGTTTTCCTGCATCTCTAAGTGGTAAAGATCAGAGCTGGGGTTTTTACACAGCTACAATCACAGATGTAGGAAAGAAATAGCCCAGCAGTATCTGCCAAAGGGGAAACTTTGCATGTTCTGCAGTCAACTTGTACGTATGGGAACTTGGAACTCAGTATTGGAACTCCGTATCTAAAAACTGAGTTCATTTTTGCTCTTATAGAATCATTATAGATGAGATTTAGGAATAAGTTTCTTAGCTGGCTTGATGGGGAAGTCTCATTGATAAAATGAGTGAATTTCCTTGGTAAGGAGTGTCTGATGAGGGAATTTTCCTAGTATTGCTAAACACTTCCAGGAAACAGGTTGCTTAATAATAGATCTGAATTTGTACTTGGTAGTCTGTTGGGTGCCAGAGATCCTGGAAATGGGTAAGTTCAAGTGCTGTGACTGCAGGTCTGCACATGCTCCTTAGAGTGCAGTTCTAAACTGTTCATGGCTGGAGTTTATGGTTGTATTTCTTGCCTTGAGAGGCAGCAAGTGCTTGTTTTGCACCCTGTCAGGCTGCACAGAGGTGTCTACAGCACTCACTAGCAGGAAGAAGGATGGATGGGGGGCAATGGATTGTCTCAATGTAGGGAAGCTTAAGCTTAGTTGTGGTTTGGGGGTTTTTAAAGTGTAATGTCTCTGCAGCTTCAGGTTGTACCTTCTGTTTGCTCTTGGGTTCAGTTGTCTTTTTCCCTGGCACCTTCAGACAGACAACAGGACAACCTCCTTCTCTGTTAAGGGGCTGAACACTCAAAAGGACAGCGGAACATGGTGGGATGGAGTCTGACTTTGCACCTACCACAACCACACTGGTAGCTTTCAAATTTCAGAAGCAATTATTATTCTTTGCCATTGCTCTTTGCACTATACTGCTCTCACACAAACATAACTAATAGAAACTAATGACTGTTCTGATACTAATGCATAGAGGATGTCTATTGTATATGTGAAATCTAAAAGAAGTGACAAAACTTTAATGTTTGGAAACTTTTTGCATCTAATATGCAAGAACCAAAGCCTAAGGCAGGGGCTGTTGAATTAAACCATAAGGCAGTTCTCTCCTTACATCCCTAAGTGCATTCTCGGATAACATCCTGGACTTGGGAACTTCAAGATCGTTTACTTACTGGAACCCATCTCTAGCTGTAAATGTTCTTGTGCATTCCTCTGTGTTCAGAGTGCTTTATGCATAACAGGCAGGGCTGCTGCTGGGATCTGGCTGGACAGGCAAAGGACAGAACGTCCTAGAATGTGACTTGTTGGTGAAAAAAGTAGCAGTGTGGTAGTGAGAGGCTTCCAGTGATAGTGCAGAATCAACCCCTGTTAGCATTAAATCGTGCTCCTACTTCAGGATCACTGCAGAAGTGAGCAAAGAGAAAGATGAGGCTGGAGTCTTTCAGACAGTAAACCAAAGGGCTGGTTTAGTTTGGATGGTGGCTCTGAACTTGCCAATGCATTCTTGACAGCTCCCTGAAGTTGAGTGGCTGTGTGCCCACCCAGTGTGTGGTCTCAGGCAATAACAGGAGTTTCAGGCTGCTCATCACATTGTGGTGGGGAATCATGATCCGCTGTAAGGTGGGGGTGACAAGAAAGGGCTTTGGCTCTGGCCTGCCTCTGTAGCACTGCGTTCTCTGCTCCCAGCTCTGCACTCGGCTGCTCTGTTGTTGTTACACTCATGTCACACTGAGCAATGTGGTCACAGTGTGGCTGAGTTCAATATTCTCTGTTGTGCTGCACATCGAATACTGTGCTTCTATGTTCAGTGTGTCCTTTGATATCACAGGTGTCAATCGTGGGCTTCTGTCTCATACACACTGACACTTGCAATGTTAACTTGTGCAGGAGACCCTACCTTTCATGTTGCTCAGTTCCTTGTTTTCTTGCGTTTTGGTGCCTGAGCAGGTTGTATGCAGCCTTTTAAACCACCCAAAGTTAATGTCTGTCTGGTCTGAAGCCTGCCAGGGCAGACAGATCATCCTGGAATCAACAGGCTGGCCTGGCATAAATCATGTCAAAGTGGTGGCCTGCTCTGTGTGAGGTGACTCACTTGTGGTGTTACACCCTTTCCCCAAGGATAAGGCATCCCTGCTACAGGGAGTAGCTTGCACCAGGCTCTATAGCAGTTGAGTCAGATCTCTTGTCACTTAATGTAATTAAGTTAGCTGTAGCAATACCTCCTCTTAACTGTCCTCGTGGTTGTGACTGTTAGTAGCTGAAGTAGGAGGGAACCATCCCATGGTACCCAAGGGAGATGGCACTTTTAATTCTTCCAGGTGTCTTGCAGCATAAGCTGCTGATGTTGCAGACTCATGGAAATTTACTGATGGAGATGATGCAAGCTTGCCACTAAATAACCTGTGAGCGTTCTGCTCCCTCTCAGAGCCTGCTCACACTCATGTTCCCATGGGCAGATAACTGGCTGTGCATCTGTTTACAAGACAGTATCCAAAATAACTTGTTTCTGTTTCCTTTCCTCAGCTGTATCTGCATCTTGGTTACAGCTAGAAAAATGGAAGAACTGAATCTGTTGCTGAAAAGGGGTTGAACTTTTCTTCCTGTCATTGCTTTCATGCAAAGTTGTTTTCACCATCTCAGGACCTTGGTTGGTATGAAGAGTGTCTGTCTACTGTCATGTCATAGGCGTCCTGGGTCTTCTGGATGTCTGGGACAGTACTAGAGCAGCTTTACATCCCTGTCTGAAGATTGGATTCATTCTTGGTGTGATGACTGTGCTGAAGACACAAGCCCTAGCACTTGGGGAATGGTACTTGTATAGGAAGGGCTGTCCTAGGCACTCTTTGCTTGCCTTGCTGGAAGTCAGCAAGAGGATGATCCTCATTCAGCTGGTGCTCAGATCCTCACCAGAGCAGGTAGAGCAGCAGCCCTATAGTCAGTGGTGGGGGAATGGTCCCCACACAGCTCTGTAAGTGGGTTACTGCAAGACTGGAACATGCCAGCCCCTCTGACTGGAGTTTAATGCACAGTCAGAATGGGAGCAAGCAGGGAGAGCTTCCAGCTCTTCCCCAGATTGGTGTGATTAGATGACAATAGAGATCAGAGACTTGAAAATTAAAAGCATGTACTTGGTCTTGTCCCACCTTTTCCCTTGCCACAGGACTGTTAATTTGTTTTCAGAAGCTCTTCTGGTTGGCTTTGGCATTTGAAAGGCTGCTTGGGGATAAAGGAGACTTTTCTCTTGCTGTCATGTAGTGACAGAGCTGAGAACACAGTCGCCTCTTTAGATATATTGAGGTGGAAAACTAATTCTTGCAATATGCACTCGAGGTCTCCATTAACCTGTGCAATGGGAGCAGTTTCAGCACCCCCTTTTTTCAGCTTCTTGACAGCACTTTTCCCTGCTGGTTCATTCTCTTGCTGACAGCAGGTTCACAGCGTGTCTCCTGCTTGGCTGCCAGCTGCTGCACAGAGGACATTTCTGGTACAGTCATCCTTGCCCACTGACCTTCATCTCAACCCAGGCTGAGATTTCCAAGCAGCTCTCTTCCCCTGAGGGATGGATCTTTGTGGTGTGTTGTTGCCTACAATGATTATGAAGTATCTTCTGTCTTAACGCTTTGGAATGGCCAAGACCCAGGAAACTTGACTGGGTATGTCTTCCTCTGAGTGTGGCTCTGGGACCTGAACAGCCTGGATGTTTTCTTGAAAGTGCTTTCCAAGAAAGCATAGGGGTTGGATTGGCTCCTTTCCCAGTCTGGGTGTCACAGGCATCAGGAGTGACCCTGAGCTGTCCTCTTGCAGGCGATGCTGGGACCACTGAGATGTGTGTGAGCTGAGGGTCTGTGCTTGGGGCAGGTCTGTGGTTCAGACTGAAGTACCAAGGGCACAGCTGTGTCCCTCCTTTGGAGGTGTTGCTTCCTGCTCTATCTTTGCCATAATCTTCCTCTGACTGATGGGGGATCCTTCTGGCAAATGAACCCATGGAGCAGACACTTAGAGACCTGCTGCTGCATAAGCTCTGCTTAACCCCAAACTTCCTGTGCCCCACCAATTAAATGCTGCTCTAGATTTGCATCTCTGTGATCACAGGTTTAGTTTTGCCTGGTGGTTCTGGTTTCATAAGGCCACATAAGGTGAAAGCACTTGCTGGACTCCCCCTTGAGCAGCTGACATGATGCCAGTCTATGCTGGGTAACCAGCGCAGCTATGTCCTCAGCAATCCCTTTGAGCTAAACATGGCAAAGGCTGGGTCAGTGGCTACCCTGGAAAGCACTGCACCCAAAGATCAGCATTTCATCTGGAAGGGTGAGCTGCTGTTACTATGAATGTCATCCTACACAGCCAGTCTTGGTGTTGGACAACTGCAGGGACAAGGAGTGGCTGCTTGAATGCACTTTTGTTTCAAGCTTAAAATTGTTCCCTGGCCAAGTGTGGGGAGATGGCCAAGAGGAGAAATAACTCCAGGCTTGGGTGATCTTCAGAGCATCTGGTTTGGATTTCCAGAGGAACACAGAGGTGGGAGTTATCACTAAGGTGATAAACTTCGTGTCTGTGTGGGAGCAAGGTCAGGCCACCTCCAAGCACTGCTGTGAGGTGACTCCTTGCTCCCAGGGGCTGTCTGGAATGTCTGAACTGGTTCTATCCAAACCCATTTTGCCTTTAGTTGTGTGAAGTCTCTGCAAGGAACAGTTTGAGCTTGTTGGCTCCATCCAGCCCTTGCAGGAAGAACTTCTGGGCCTGTATGAGTTAGAGTTGTCTTCACCTCTGTGCTCTGTCAGCTGCCTGAATGCTCAGACTGTACACAGGGGCTGTGGGAAAAGGGAAGAGATGGGTATGGATGTGATCAGCAAGAGTCCCATCACCTGCTTGCTGAAACCTCGGATCATATTCTCCAGAGGACTGGTACCTGTTTGGTAGGGTTGTGACTCTGGGGACCTCTAGCTAAAAGCTCTGTAATTTGCTTTACAGAACTTCAGCTTTAGTAAGCTTCTGTTATGAGAAGCAGGACTCATCCCAGTGTAGCTGTTACATTACGTTTGGTACATGCCTGGTGTTTTCTGTCAAACAGAGTCCAGCAGGTCCTGTGTTTTTTCCATGGCACCAGTTTAGTTACAGGTTAGGTTCCTCTGTAACTGACAGAAGGATTCTGTGCTTGTTTGAAGCAGGGGCTTTGCAATCAACTGGTTTTTGCACTGCTTGTTTGAGTGCAGATGCCTCTGACAGCCTTGAGAGACTGTTGGATGTGCCAGGAGAGGAAGCTGAAGATGAGCAGGTAAAAGAAGATTGTGGATGGGCTTCTTTCAAGGCTAAACAAGCCAGTGTGGAAATCCTGCTCATGCCATACATTTACAACTGTCTGGACAAAGACTAGCTGGGGTGGTGTGTGTTTAGCAGTCTCTCCTGGAGGTCCATCCAGCTCCAGGAGCTCAATGAAACACTCTTTCAGGAGGGTGACATAGCTGTGCTTCAGCAAGGAGTTCACTCCTGGTAACCTGTCTCTTGCTGGAATAAGTGCAAACCAGTCTGACTCAAGCTATTTCTCATCACTTGCCTCAAGCCACTCTAAATCAGTGGTGGTTTCCTCCTGCCCACCCTGTCACACTAACCTCTAATGCTAGTGTCAGTGCTTCACCTGCTTGTATTTAGTGTTTCCAGGTGGAGTCCTGGGAGGAAGCTCTTTGGAATACCCTGCAGAACAACTCTAGGATCTCCAGGTTTGGTTTGGGTGATATTTCTTTTGTAGCTGGAGCTATGTAGAACTGGGAAGTTGAAAGGAGCGAAGGGAGAGATCACTCGTTTGGAAACAGGAATAAATAAGGTGGGAAATGAAGCCAGGAAGTCTTCTGGCACAAGCTTTCAAGGCAGGAAAATAGTTTGTTCTGTAGTTGAGCAGGTTCCTGAAAGCAGCAGGGAATGCTGCAGAGGCATTTAATGCTTTTGGTGAAGACTGGGTTTTACTGTTAACCCTCCTTGGAAGGCCAGGGACCCATCATGCCAGATCCTGAATTCCAAAGTGCAGGACAGGTCCTGTGGGTGCTGTGGCAGACCAGATGGCATGAGAGCAGCATGACTGAGACAGTGCCTTTCATTTTGCTGCCTATAAACTGAGCCTGTTAAATGGATGTGGTGGGGCTCTTCCCCAGCCTCTCCCTTGTGTCCCTTTTCTAGTTAACAGGCTTAGATCTTCAGAGTACCTTTATGGCAGGTTCTGCAAGCTGGAGGGACCAGATGAACATGGGTGTGGGTGAACAGGTACTGCACACATGAATCCAGACCTTCTGCTACCCATATTTGTGGCTGAAAAGTGGTGGTTTGGGCTCTGAACTTTAAAGATTACAGAGACTTCAGGACTGTGAACCAGGAACTCGGTGTTTTGGAGCCTCCAGTAAAAGCAAACCGAGTTGTAAAGATGATGACTTGTTGGTAGCTTGAAGCTATTTAGGTCACAGATATTAGAGCCTCAGATGTGCTTGGAGAAGATTCAGTTCCCACTTAGGATTTGGTGTGCTCTTTCATTTCAGAGCTGGAGCCTGGACAGTGGCTCCTTTGTCAGCTGGCATGCTTGATTCCTGAAATGAAGTATTCCAGAAAGTGCTGGGTTTATTCCGGAAACCCCTTCCCTTTGGAGCATGGCAGAGAAGGGACTATTGTTCTGCAAGTGCTTGTGATGTTTGAAATTCTTAAGAAATCAGAGCTGAGCACTCTTGGCCTGTGGGAGAGCAGTGTGCTCAGCATCACTGGGGACACACACTGCTCTTTGCATACCTCTGTGCTTAGCTAGTGAGAAAGTCAGCTCGGCTTTGTGGTACCCATAGGTTCATTCATCTGGGAGCATTCAGAAATCCAAGCAATGATAACAGCTCTGCTTTCAAAAGCTTCCTCGTATCCTACCCAAAAGGATTAGAAGGTTGGAATATTTGCTTAATTGCCTGCTCCAGCTCTAAGGGCTTGCCTTGCCTCTTCAGATCAATGGGAGGTTTGCAGTGCTGCCTGTTCTGGTTGGTGCAGCATTAACCACTGTCTCAGATGTAATGCTAATGAAGGGAGGAAGCAACCTGCTCTAGTCTCTTCTGTGTTGGTTCATGTGATACTTTTTAATCTTGTAACTCATGCCATGTTAAACTGTGAATATGGAACAGCTTTCTCTAACATGCAAAGCTTGTGCCTCAGCCAACAGCCATTTCCCAGCAATTTTGACTTTGATTCTTCAGCATTAGCATAGTGTTGCCACATCTTGGTTTGTACATACGTAAGGAAGGAAATAGCTTCAATTGGATCTGACTACTAAAACCTCCTCATTGTAGCTTTGAAGATGTAAATCCTGGGTGCTGGCTGCCTGACAGCAAATGTCCAAGTGGAAAGACAGTCTTGACTAAGAGTTAGGTTCTAGACTGGATAAGCATGGGAAGATATCTGTTCAGCCCGCTGCTTTCCCCATCCTCCTTGCACGGAGGCCGTGTTGCATTGTCTCCTTGTCTGCTGACACATGTGCTTCTCTGGCCCTGTGGGTACAGGGTGGGGTTTGTTTTTAGCTGACAAAGAATTTCTCGTCATCTGGGTGTGGAGAAGGTTTTCCATAATGTTCTGGCCAAACCACCTCTGCTGTGCCTGGTGGCATCGCCGACGCTGCAAACAGCTGGAATATCGTCCTGTGGGCAATGCCAGCAATTCCCTGTCTGGATCAGGTAAAACTTGGGATGCAGTAACTGGAAACTGTGATAAAAATCTTGATGCTGAATGAAGTGATGGAGAAATCGATTCTTACCCTGAAGTTCGTCAGCAGCAATGGTGGCAGTTTCTAGATGATCTAGGTAGGCAAAAGAATCACTGCGGCTTCTGTTCTTGGGGATGAAGCAGTCCCTTAGGAGCCCCACTTATACTGGGGGAACTAGGCTATTGCTGACACCAGTGCAGGCCTGTTCCTGTTATCACAGTCTGTGTTGACAAGCTGCTGGCTGCCATCAGTGTTTTCAGCACCCTCTTGGCCAGCTCTTCTGTGAACAGTGTTTCAATGGTACACTTAAGTAATGGTAACTCATCCACACTGCTTTCATGAGTGTCTGTTGGTGGGAACATGCTAACATTGCCTCAGCAACCATGCAGTTTCTGCAGAAACTTCCTGCTGTTCCCCAAGCACCGTAGACCCAAACTCATGTCAGTTGGGCTCAGATGCCCAAAAGCTCTAGGTGTAATTCTGCTGTGCTGGAGCAATTTGTGTCCCTGCAACGGTAGAAGGGTCCTGGGCAAAAAGTGAGATGGGTTTCTGGTGGCCTTGGATGGTTCCTGGGCTGAAAGGGAGGTATGTGGGGAAGTACTGCAGAGTAACTGTGCCATCTGTACCCTGCCTAATGGGCAAATTCCCCTTTCTGAAAGGGCAAGCAGTTGGCTTGTTGCACTTTGTGCTCAAGATGCAGCTTCCATCCTGTACATTGAAAGCTTGCAATGTGTCTCCTTTGATACATGAGCAAGTGCTTGGGAATGACTTGATCTTGTGCTTTAGTGGTCAGAATATCCCTAAAATAGCAAGCTCAAGCTGCTGAGCTTTGACATAGACAGGAAGAGGCTTGGTTTACCAAGTGGTGCTGCATGGTTTCTAGCCATATGGTTTTGACTGGGTGTGACTTTGTGGAGGTGTGTTCAGATTCCCTGGACTTCTGCAGTGACAGAGAAGTGAGTTTAAAGCAGCTGCATATGCCATCCTCTGAGTGATGTGGTGTTCCAGAAAGCGATGGCAAATGGGAAGGATATTTCCTGCAGTGCATAATGAGCTGGTGGAATATCACTTCTGCAGGATAGTCTAGAAACTGCGAGCTTGGAGAAAACCTAAGAAGAGCTGTCTGATTACACTAGCTTTCCTAAACACTTTGCAGATTAACACTAATGCCCTTGGTGCACTTAAAGGTGGCTATAGAAGTGGATAAGTGGAGGATTCTCAGTCAGTCTTTTATAAGAGTGTCTCCTCTAAACACCTAACCCTAGCCCATGCTGTTTGCCCCTTTGCAGAGGGAGAGCAGGTTGGTTAACATCCCCTGGTGGGGCAGGGGGAAGGCAAGCCTCCTGTGAGCTGGTGGCACTGGCTAATTCATGTCTGGTTCATCCTGATGTCCTAAATTCATGTGTATGCTGCCATTATGCTAAGTAAAACTTGCAGAGAAAGTGGCATTAGGAGAGGAGCACAGAGACTGGGCACTCCGGTGCACACAGTGCTGTGTGGGCTTGGGTCCCTTTAGCTGTGCTGCTTCACATCTCTTTGTGTATTAAGCTCATTGAGTGTTAGCAGTGAGGGTGTTGAGGGAATAAGCACAGCCTGATTCCAATACAGGGCAAAGGGATGCTGAACTGATGGACCATTCCCTTCATCTCCTTTGTGGAAAACTGTATGTGCCACCAGTAAACGAGCAATGAGCTCATAGGTGGCTGGTGGGGGCCCTGTCACTGGGGATCAGGCACCCCCATCCTCAGAGCTGCAGTTCTGCTTCTCCTGGGACCACGCTCATGGCTTTTCTCCTCCCAGTGACTTCTTGAGGCGGGATGGTTGGTTGTGAGCATCTTGGTTCTTGCAAATGAATTAACATCTTGGGCAGGGAGCAGAAGGGAATGCTTCCTTAACAGTGCTGGGCTGGAGTGGAGCCCTGCCTGAGTCCCACAGGACAGATGGACAGCTTGCTGGATGCACAGCTGTGGAGCGGGGTGGAGTTGCCTCCAACGTGCTTTAAAACCTGTGCTGAAAATGACTTTGCACAGGGTGGGGAGAAGTTCAGTGTGGCTTTGAATGCAAATAGAAGCCCCAGTAAGAGTTGCTGCAGATGGGTTTGGGAGTGCCTGTGCCTGGTGTTGTCTGTTCTATCAGTTGGGTCCTTACTGTAAGGCTGAATCTGTGCTGCAAGGGGGAGATGACCACATCAGAATGCCAGCAGTGCCAGATCAACCACAGCATTCTTGGGTGGTAGCATCTGATGCCTCGTAAGTTTGTGACCTTCTACAAGTGGCCTTCCCAGTGAATAGTTTTCAGTGTATAAGTACTTATAATTTCTCTGCTCAAACGTTGCTTGGAATTACAGATCAGAGCATCTCCAAGAAGCTCAAACTTCTGGTACATTGAGAAATGCAAAGTCCCTCATGTGAAGAGATCCCAACACTCAGGTTTTCCTTCACTGGTTAAAGGTTTCTGCTCACACCCAATGTACAGATACGGGTCTCTACTGATGAGTCCTGAGTGGCAGAGCACTGCTGCCCTTGCCTGCCCTGTCCACCCAGCACAGTTACTCAGTGCTGTCAGTTAATGCCGCAGTTCACCCTAAAGGCATCTCAGTCATGGGTGACCTGAGAACACAAATGGTGGTGGTGCTTGGGAGGAGCACCTGGACCATGCTCTGTGTGACTTACACACAAGCCAGGCTACGCTTCTCTGCTCTGTGATTATAAGCAAACAGCAGGTACAATAAGCAGACCTGAGGCTTGTGGGGAGCTGGTGAAGTGCTAAAATGTTCCTCCTGGTTATCTGAGAGCTTCAGAAGGGTTTTTGCTGGGCTGGCTGCTCTGTAGCTCTATGGAGGCAGTGCACACATTGGGCTGGAAGGTGGGGGAGCTGCTCACTCTGGGATGCTTCTGGTGTAACCTTGGAGCTTAGTGGGGTAAGGACTGCGGCAGGAGGATGCACAGCCTGTCCCCAGCTCCCCAGCATAGGCAGTAATGTATTTCCCTGTTGGGCACCTCTTTGTGTAATATCAAGGCGAGTTTTTTCCTTTTCAAAGGTGAGTGCTACTAAGATTTATGAAGGGAAGGCACTGAGGGAGTGTGGGCATTTGTAGCATTTCCATGAGCAGTCTCGTGAAATGCAGTCATGTAACGTGGCTTTCCAGGAGCATGCTTTTGTTTAAGCAGTGTAAGACTACTTCTAAAATTGATTTGGTACTCTAAAGGCGTTAATCCTTTCAGAGCAGGAGGTGGCATCTTCACAGGGATTCCCATCTTTGTCTAGATGGAAATGATTACTTCTTGACTAATCAAATTCAGGTAGGTTTCTCATCTGTGCCTCCTGTTGCAGGTATTGATGTTCAACCTGCAGAATGCTCAGACAGCTTTTAAATAGGCCATATACGGATTTGAGGAGGCCTGTATGTTTGACCATGGCCATGAAGGGTAGAAACCTGCTTTAGCAGAAAAACAAGGTTGGAAGTGATTGCTGTGCACTCATAAAGATCAGTGAGTTTCTGTATTGTCTTCAGCAGTAACTGTAACTGTGGATGGATCACTTACTGGGACTCTACAAATAAAACATTTCATGATTTGTTGTAATTTCAGCCTTGAAGTGTTCTTTGAGTTGATGAAAATCAGAGGTCAGGCGGCTTGGAATGTGGCTGGTCCAGTTCCCTTTGCTACTGAAACCTGCTCTAAATGCAGCTCCTTCCATGAGACCCTGGAGTAAACATGGGCCCAAAACCTCTGAGGGGATAATGCCAATGACGGTGGTTCTCACTTGCTGCAAGGTTACTGGGTTGTTTCACTTGACAAATGAGGTTGTCTTGTAATAGGAGAGACTATTTCAGAGCACGTTGCTTTGTGCATGAGGAAACGTCATCTGTTCGGCTCTTCCTAGGGAGAAAGGAGGGATGCAGGGAAGTGACAGCAGTCTGAGCCCTGCTAACGTCTTTGAGGGCAGCCTGACTCACCTTCACAACTGACTGTGGCTTGGAGCCTTTGAGGTAATTTAACCAGAATAAGGATGGCTTGAATAGGTCCTTGAAGTCACTGCCATGATCAGAAATATCCCCAGGACTCTACTGAGTCAGCAGCAGCAGCAAAATAACTGGGCACTTCATGCTAGACACACACTTGAGGGCAATTATGATATTTAAACCCAAATACTTTGGCTCTGATCTTGCTGGTGCTGGCAGGCAGTGAGGTCAGCACAGTCTGGTGGTGTTTGAACAGAGGCCTCCTAAGTTGACACTGGGTTTCATATTCTTTTATGACTCCTACATTTAGGCTTTCAAGAAGCAAATGCCTGGCTCTTGGGAAGCAGAGGGAGAGGATCACAGCATGCCCAAGGGTCAGGAGGGTTCTCCAGGCTAATGCTGAAACACAGCTCCTCTGCTGGGGCTGCATCAGTGGGTACTGCCTAAGCCCTGGAGAGCAGCCGTGCAAGATGCTAATGTGGAAGCATGCTGCTTTCTAGAAGTAATTATGCAAGGAAGACTATAAACAGACATCCCTGCCTCAAAAATCAGTCATCGCCAGCACAGCTGTGAATTCTAACAGCTTGCTTAAATAAGCCTTCGAAGATCCTATGAGCAGGAAGAGTCTAGTGCTGCAAAGCTGGAAGCTGAAGTGAAGCTTCCACATTTTGTTGTTGCTCTGCACCTCTGTGGAGCGTGGCTGATGTTCACAAGTGACCTTAGCTGATGGTGCTGTGGAATAAGGGGTGTACCTGCTCCAGTGCCTGTGTGGGTTGTGTTGTACATCATAGCACAAGCTGACTATAAAATATAATAGGCTAGGACCTAAAGCAGCTCCAGAGCAAATCCATGCCCTGTGGAGCTGTAGCCCTTTAGAGGGGGCAAGTCAGCAACTGGAACACTCCAAACTGATGGCATTGACCTCTGAGCCGTGAGGGCACGCTGCCTGCTCTGATGGTCCAGGAGCATCTCTGTCCTACAGGAATAGCAGGATGCTCTTGGCTGCCTCAGTACCTTGCCTTTTCCCACAGATATGTGAACCACTGAAACTTAGGTCAGAGCTGTGTGAGGGAGAAGGGCAGAGGGCTCTGGGTGATCTTACTCTGCCTTTTGCTTTAGAAACCCATTGTAAGATGTGGCTTCTGGGTTTGCTGCACAGTCAAAAGTCCCTGGCTTATGGCTGCAAAGGGCTTCAGTGGGATTAATTTGCAAATGCAGTGATCAAAGCAGCCCCAGTTCTTTATGGCTTACGATCTTTGTTTCAATTGCAGTGTTCCTTGTAGCCACAAACTTGTTTTTACAGCTTCCATAGTCAACCCTTTGGCCACATGTACATTAACAGGAGCAGAGTTGGTACTCTGTAATTTCCTTCTAGCAAAACGTGTGATGCTCTTCAGCTGAGCTGGGTGGCATAAAGGGGTCCACAGGAACAAGACAGGGATGCTGCAGTTTCCCTCTGTATATAGAGCAGCACAGACACTATTCATAGTGTCTATTGGTATGTGGAAAGATGAGTCTGGATCTGGCTTATCGACCCTGAACACCACTGATTGTCCTTAGGAAACTGCTGCCTTTTGTGCTCATGTGCTGCCCTCCCCTTGTTTTGCCTGGCTGCAGTGTTCAGTATCAGACAGCAATTGATTTCCTTTCCCCCATTACAGTGCTGTGGATGTAAACAGCAGCTGGGAAATCTCAGCTGTGCTCCTGTTAAACACGCCAGCACCACCACTGCACCCCTCCAGCACCTGGGCGCCATGGTGTCACAGAGGCTCGCTGTTAGGTGGGGGGGACCCCGGGCAGTGGGCATTCCGAGTGCTCTCCGTGGGGAAGAGCAGCGGCTGTGTTGACTGGGAGACAAGGTATTTAATTGTAGGGATACATTTTCTCCATTGACAATTTGGGAGGCTCTTGCTTGTTGTAAATAATAGCCCCCTGGTACGGTAAGGCAAGGCAGCAGCATGAGTGGTGTGTGTTTTGGTGGTATAGCCATGGCTTATCAAGGGTTGCTCTGTTCAGGCTGTTCTGCACTGCACTTGGAGCTTAAGACTGGGCCTAGAAATTGCCATAGTTGCTGCAATGAGAGAGTCACTGAGAGAGCCCTGGTACAGTGACTGTGGGCACTGCTCATCCATGGGGTGCTCAGTGACTGTTCACTTGGAATGCCACAGAGGACATCTTTTCCTGTAACGCATAGCAGCAGGGCTTTAGGATACTTCACAAACGTTTGTTCCATCAGCATCTAACAAACCTTATGGCTTCTTTCCATTTCTGTAGGAAAAAACACCACCCTGCTCCAGACACTGAAACTTGTCAACTGATGGGACAAAGAGCTGAGACACTTGGCTGTGTTAGGACACTAAAACATAGGGTTTAGCCAAAGGAAATCTCCCCGCTGTGGAGGCTTACACCTGCCAAACTGTAGCGTTCTTCGGAGGCTTTTCTATTCCTTTTCTCCATTTCCAGCCTTTCACACATCATGGTTTTCCTTTTAACTTCTTTTGCAAGCTAGCTCTGGCTCTGCCTTCTGCTTCCCCCTATGCTTTGGTTTGGGTTACCAGTGTGAGCTGCTAGCTGTAGGCTGTTTCTGCATTTCTGCCTCCAGCTTCTGCTTGGAGGCTCCTCTTGGATGTTGTGACTGACCTGCTTTTTCTTTCTCTCTTGCTGTATCTCTCTTTTTCTCTCCCCAATCTGTCTTTTGCATTCTCTGTTCTCCCCACCTCCATTCCTGCAGGTTCATCATGCCTAGTGGCATATAAAAAGACTCCACCTCCTGTCCCACCGCGGACCACATCAAAGCCGTTCATCTCTGTCACTGTGCAGAGCAGCACTGAATCGGCGCAGGACACCTACCTGGACAGCCAGGACCACAAGAGCGAGGTGACCAGCCAGTCAGGACTCAGCAATTCCTCAGACAGCTTGGACAGCACCAGGACACCCAGTGTGACGAGGGGGAGCGTTGTGACTCCAGCAAGAGACACTCCTGAGTTACCTCAGAAAAATGCAACTTTGAAAAGTGACAAAGGGACTCTGACCAACGAAGAGCCTAAAGTGGAGAATATCCCCAAAAGAAAGCTGTCGTCTATAGGAATACAAGTATGGAATAGTTTGTTTTCCTTTGTCCTAAGGAATGTCCTTAACCCATCCATTTAGCGTGTGCATTTTGTGTGACCAGGTGTGCAGCTGAACTCAAGAGTAGTGAAACTAACTGCCTTGTCAAACTAACTTCCTGTGTTCCTGGGGTGAAATACAGCAGGAGTGTTCCGTAACAGACCAGAAAGAACTAAGTTCTTTTAGTATAAAATGTTTCATAAGGCAGTGGGACTCTGTTAACTGGCTAAATCCCTCTAAGAGGCCTTTTGCTGCTTTTACGCCTGCGCTCTGTACTTAACATCAGTCTGCTCCTTGTCCATCACTGTTCTAGGGACAACTCTTTTCTGAGACGTGGGCCTTTCTACTTGACATCCATGTAACATGGGCTGCTGCAGTGCAAAATGGTCCCAGGACTGTAGGCAGGAGGGAGCAATTCCTTGCTGCTCAATTCCCAGCAGGTTGCTGCTTCTCTTGTTGGAAGCATTTAACTCAGTGGAAATGAGCTGTTGATCATACAGTCAAACGAGAACCCATCATGTAAATCTGTGCTTTACTCAACAAACTTCAGTCATCTGTGATTGTCCACTCTTCCTGTGGACAGGTTTCCCAGTTACAGATGGCTGCTGTGAGCACTTGGGCAAATCCAAATGCAGGTTCCGGGCTTTGAGCCACCACATGTATTTATGCTGAATAAGTTCTCCATTGGCTTTCCAATAAGGCTAGCTGGCCAGTTGGGTACATGTGCTAGTGAAAGCTTTTCTGCAGGGCTAGTGGGACAAAATACATGCTGAAAAGGCACCAAGGCAAGAGAACTCACGTTGGAGAGGCTGACTGCCTTCCTGTCTTCTTCCTTTCCTGAGCTTGTTCCCCGGCCACCTGCCCCACAGCCTGGGTTTCCTTCCTTAAACCCTTCTAATCCTCTCATCCAGAGCTGTGAAGGTTGTCGGTCCCTGGGACAGAGGAAGGTGGGCTTTGCTGTCAGTCTCAATCAGATCACTGCCCTCTCTTGAGTCTCTTGGCCTTTGCCTATGTCAGATATCCATACAGTTGGTCCATCAGGAACAAGGGACATGGGGCCCATCCCCAGTGTCCCACAGCTGAGCAAACAGCAGTGGGAGGCAGAGCTGAGGGCTATAGAGCAGGTACCTGGCAGGACTGATGCTCAAGTGGAGGCCAACCTGAGCAGTAGCCTTGTGCCTCTCCTTAGAGACCCCTCCAGTTGGTGTGTGGTGTCAGCATGCTCTGTGTGTGTGTGCAGCACTCCTGGTCTACTAATGTGAATTCCAGCAGCAAGTTCTTGTGTCTGTTTTTGTCTGTATTTTTCTTGTTCAATAAGGTTGACTGCCTTCAGCCAGTGGCAAAAGAGGAGCCTCCTCCACCAGCCACCAAATTCCAGTCCATCGGGGTACAGGTAGAGGACGAGTGGCGGTAAGTGAAAGGCGCAAGCGTTTGTAGTTTCCTTTCTTTTCAATTGTGCTCCCCCCACTTTTGCTTAGACCTTCTCCCCTTCTTTGTTCCAATATGAGTGGTGTTGAATGGGGGCCCATGGAGAGCTCTTCCTCCACAGCACTTGTTCTGTAAACAGCCAAATCAATGGGAGTTTGAAATTTCCAATGCAAGTACACGATGTAATTACAGATGTGCGTCAGTCCTCTCAGCTGAATGCCTACTGCAGTAAGCAGGCAACCTTATAATTTTGTCTGTCTGAATGTGTGGTGTGTGTTTGTGTGTGAGGAGGGGCAGGGTGGGCAGGGTGAGGCTCAGCTGCAGGCATAATAAACAAGTGCGTTTCACTGTCAGTGTGTGTGAGGCCAACCGGGGTGAGTTCTGCTCTTTAATGTTTGGTTCTGATCTCTCTAGAAACAGCCACTCTCGCAGCATGTCCACCAAACAGGACACAGACTCTGACACACAGGAACCTAATAACTCTAGCTGTAAATCATCTGAGAGAAGCCTCGCTGAGTGCCCCCAACACAACAACTCTGTTGGTGGTGATTCCACTACCAGGCAACCAGCCAAGCCCTCACAGATTAAGAGAAACCTCTCCTATGGAGAAAACAATGACCCAGCCCTGGAGCCTTCCTCTCTCCCTCCTCCTGACCCCTGGCTCGAGACGTCCTCCACCTCACCATCAGAACCCACACAGCCAGGAGCCTGCCGGCGGGATGGATACTGGTTTCTGAAGCTGCTGCAGGCAGAAACAGAGCGGTTAGAAGGCTGGTGCCGCCAGATGGACCAGGAGACCAAAGAGAACAATCTCTCTGAAGAAGGTAGGTGGTGTCAGCCCTTGGACATCAGATGGGAACAGCCCAGCAGCTCCTCCTCTGGAGCTGTAACTGAGTATTGGATCAGTTTTCTGCCAGTTACATTGCTGATAACCCACAGAGAACATAGAGATGAGTTTGGGACAAGGAATACTTTGGGAAGGATAAGGTAACTTCCTCTAGCAAATGGGGTAAGAAAGTAGTACTGTGATGCAGTATGCAAGATGTGCATGGCATGGTGCAGCTTCTGACCAGTCAAAAAGCTTAAATGGATTGCTTTCCAGGGAGGCTGTGAAACATTCTCTCTGCATAACCCATTGTACTCCAGTGGGCAGATAAAAACTTAGTTGGCAGTGGGGCAGAATGAGTGTGAGCCTGCTTGCTCTGTTGAATCAGTGGACTTGTCTTCACAGCAGAGAGGAGGCTTCTTCATAGAGGAAAGCTTTGCTGAATTTGTGCCAAATACACAACAAAGCACATGTACAGGGAACACAAGGCCACTTGGTTGTTCTGGGTTCAGTCTCTGTTGGGCTTGCTACACTATTTTCAAATGAGTTGGCAAAACCTGTGCTTGTTGCAGTGAAAACCATGCCCATGGTGCACAGAGTGACAGAAGGGACTGCAGAGGGCAGGATCTTTGTTTAGAGTCTGGTTGATTTATTTTCTTAACACCTTAGAAAGGTGAAAGAATGGTGAGACTCAGTTATAGCTCCCTCCCACTGCTAGGGCTTTGGGGGACTAATCTCTAATCCTATTGCACTAAGATGCTGAACTGGCTGCCAACCTGGACAGGCAGTGCCAAGGCTTTCCCTGCACTGGGGATGCCCTTATTTTGCCTGCGGCAAGAGTGCTTTGGCAAGAAAAGGCACCGGGACTAGTGTGGTGGTATATCTGTGACCCTGAGAGCAATCTCAGAGTAGATTCTGTAACTGAGAGGTTGGTGGGTATGGAGGAGCCTGGCTTACACTTGTCCCACCAAGATCTAGAAACATTCAGAACTGATTCAGTTACAGCAGCAGGCCAGGGAGAAGAGGAGTTGATTCATCTCTGTTTGTGGTGCAGTTGCATGCACTGTGGGTCTCTCAACCATGCCATTGGAGGGAAAAGCCCATACAGTGTTCTCCATTAATGAGCAGAGGAATGTTGCCATGCCCAGAGGCTTCTTGGAAAACCCACTAAGAGCAGTGTAAAGTCCTGGATATTAAAAGCCCTAAGCCTGCCAGTGTTTTCATCCCTGCTGGTAAGTGGAGCTTGGAAAGAGATCTCCTGGTCCTTGCTACTTTGACCTCGTGCATTGAGTGCAAGAGCAGGTTGTGCAGAGCTGCTCACTGGGTTGTGCTAATGGCTTGTCTAGTGGGGTGAGGGCATTTCAAAGTACATTGTGCCCACTCCAATACAGTGTTCTCAGGCTGGCCTGCTTTTGACCTGCTCTAAAAGGAGTAATAGTAGATGACAAAGACTTAAATTGTTTCAGTGCATCTTCTTTCCCTGAGAGCAGTCACTTCTTGGGGATCACTGAAACTCCTTTCCTAATGATTCAGAAGAGGTTCTTTACTTCAGAAACACTTGAGTTCATTGCTGCATTTAATAGTCTGTTCTTGGTTTTTCTCCCTTGCAGTCTTAGGAAAAGTCCTGAGTGCAGTGGGCAGTGCACAGTTACTAATGTCACAGAAATTCCAGCAATTCCATGGTCTCTGTGAACAAAACTTGGTGAGTCTGGATCTAGTTCTCCTAGTTTTTGAGAGGGGGATGTATCTGTTTCAGCAGCATAACACAAATATGATCAGGTATTAACAAACTGCTATCACTGTAAAACCAGAGTCAGTGTAGCTGTTACCTACAACCTGAGCATCATGCCGTGCTGGGTGAATGCTGATTTAAGCCAACAGCTGAGCAAGTGGGAGGCTGTCACCTCACCCTCTTCTGCACAGACAATTGTTGGGCTGTGGTGTGCTCAGGGAGGAGTATTTGCAATTCCTCGTGGTGCTTACGTGAGCACTGGGGAATCCTCTTGAGCTGCTGCTCAGGGCATGCTGAATACACCAAGTCTCTGGGCCTGAATTGCCTGCTGGCCACACTGCTGTTTGTCCTGGAAACAGCTCCTTGTTACTCCTAAAGGGCTTTTCTGAGGGGAATCACTGAGGTTTTGCCAAATGGGGGGGGCAAGGGGTGACACATTTGAAAAGCCTGTCCTCCTCCAAACATGCTTGTTCTGCATGTTGCTTACATGTACAGTAAAACTGTCCCAGCAGGACTGGCCCTCTGGGGTCACAAAGCACTGTTTGGGTTGGGTCTCTTTGAATGTAGTATAAGGGTTTGCCTTGCTGAGAGCTGAACAGGGCTAATTTGGGAGTAGATAGGAATCTGTGTCTCGGTGTTTTCACCCCAGCCTTTATTGTGGTGCACAGGTTGTGCAGACCTCCTCAGAGGTGAATTACCCTTTACTTGCAAAAAAGCACCGAGGACCTTGGGGAGGAGGAGGAGAGGTGAAGTGCTGAGTGTCTGTGTGCTGATCTCTGGCTGATCACAGCTGAGGGATTAGCAGCAGCACCACTGCCTGCCAGGCTCTCAGCAGAGTTTTGGGCTGAGATCACCCTTCGACCCTGGGTGCTGAGTTGCTCAGATCTGATCCCATGGTTTCCTGAGATGATCCAGGTATATGATGGCGGTTCAGATGTCTCAGAACTCGGGAGGAATCTGTTCAGGAGAGAAACTTGAGCTACTTAAAGTTTTCAGCCTAGCCCGAGAAATACCAATGCTTTCAGACTGTTTTGTGGGGGATATAGCAAAGTAATTTCACTCATGAAAGCTTTGGCTTCTTTCAGTCACTGTTCCCTAACATGCCAGTCCTCAGGTGTTAGAGCTGTGCTCTGCATCCTATTGTGCTCGCTTCCATTATTACCACCCTGAAATCAGGATCTCTCTGTAAGAAACCAGTGTTCTAGCTCTGAATCACGGCTGGGGACCTTCAGTTGGAGAACATTTCTGAAAGGGGTTTTTATGCTTTCCCTTCTAGAACCCTAATGCCAATCCCAGACCCACAGCCCAGGACCTAGCTGGGTTTTGGGATCTCCTCCAGTTGTCCATTGAAGACATCAGCATGAAGTTTGATGAGCTGTACCACCTGAAAGCAAATAGCTGGCAGTTGGCAGAGACACCGGAGAGAAAGGTGAGTCTGAGGTTGTTGAAACTGGCCAGAGCACCTTACAGGTGTTCGGGTATGTGAGGGCTATTTCTGTCTGCAAACAGAAGTTCTTTAGGGCTTTTACCTCCTTGCCCTTGTGCAGTGAAATCTCACAGCCTTGCAATGTACCGAGACCATTCCTCTTGAGTAATAGTGGAAACAATTTTGTACAAGGGGAAAAAAGTGCTATGATGGAGCGAGAGCACAGTGATGAGTGGTGGTGTGTGCTTAAAGCAGGGATGCAGAGGCCTCTAGTGTTACAAGCACTGTATGAAGAGGTTTCAACTATTCCTGGTGTTGGAGTAGTCTAAAAAACACCTACTGGAACCTTTTGAAAATGCAGCCCAGGCTGTGTCCAGGCTGCCTGCATAGACAGGAGAGTAGGCAGGAGGACTATGGCTCTGGGCAGGGTGGCATATTAAAGTTGAGTTCAGTCTTCATGTGATCTGACCTGTAGCTGGCCAGGCTGACTCTACAAACCCTAGCCCACTTCACCAAAGGCCTATGTACCATGTAATGCAAAGCAGCACAGTTCTAGACGTTGGAGAAGCTCATTTTGAGTGCTTAGCTCAAAAGCTGCTCCTGCTTCTTTCACCTGACACTTGATCTCATTGCTTAGTCCCTTGTGCCATAAGTCCCCAGTCCATCAGAGCAAGCTTCGATATGTGCGTTTTGATGCTCGGGTTTTTCCTTACTGTCTCCCTAAAGGAAGAGAAGAAACCCCCCCCTCCAGTGCCAAAGAAGCCAGCCAAGTCCAAATCCCAACTGAACCGGGACAAAGCCTCTGATTCAGACAAGCAGCGCCAGGAAGCTCGCAAGCGTCTCATGGCAGCCAAGCGAGCGGCCTCTGTGCGGCAGAACTCGGCCACGGAGAGCGCAGACAGCATCGAGATCTACGTCCCCGAGGCCCAGACCCGCCTTTGAGCCCAGGGGCAGAGGAAGGAACCAAGTGGGTTTTATAAGTCATTAAAAAAGGCAACAAAAAAACACAACACAAAAAGGTTCTCTTAAAACTAGTGTGGTTTCTTGAGTCTGGAGACAATGAGCCATGCTCGCAAAGGGCTCCCGAGTTGGCTTTTTCTTTTTTTTTCTCTCAGCTTTAAGTAATGAAGATTTTAAAAAAAAAAAAAACAA
>NDXB01020915.1:391325-430118 GCA_002631895.1 Agapornis roseicollis | reverse complement strand
GGAACGGGGGCCGGGGGCAGGGGGGGACCCCCCCCCCCCCACCCGCTGAACGGGGCCTCACCCGGCACCCATCCGGGACACCAGAACAGGGTCACCTGAACAAGAACACCTGAATGGGAACACCTGAACAGGGACACCTGAACAAGAACACCTGAATAGGAACACTCGAACAGGGACACCCAAACAGGACCAACCAAACAGGAACACCTGAACAGGAACACCCGAACAAGAACACCTGAATGGGAACACCCAAACAGGGACACCCGAACAGGACCAACCAAACAGGAACACCTGAACAGGAACACCCGAACAAGAACACCTGAACGGGGATGCCTGAACAGGGACACCCGAACAGGAACACCCGAATAGGAACACCTGAATGGGGACACCGGAATAGGAACACCTGAACAGGGACACCTGAACAGGAACACCCGAAGAGGGACACCCAAACAGGAACACCCGAACAGGGACACCCAAACAGGAACACCTGAACAGGAACATCTGAACAGGGACACCTGAACAGGGACACCCAAACAGGAACATGCGAACAGGGACACCCAAACAGGGACATCCACACTGGGACACCCATGGAACACATGGAATAGGGACACTCAACTGGGGACACTGGAGTGGGGACACTGGAGCAGGGACACCCGCACAGAGCACCCAGACAGGAACACCCAAACCGGACACCCCCAGACACCCAAACGGGACATTCACCCAGGATACCTATGGACACCTACATGGAACATGTGTACAGGGACACCCGCATAGGACACCCATACAGGGACACCTGACCAGGGATACCAACCCGGGACACCCGCACCCATGGGCATCCCCACAAGGCACTGCACAAGCTCATTCTCTCCCCCAGCCATGTTAATGCTGACCCCAGTACCTGAGCACCGAGGGGTTACTGGTGGCCGTGGGCAGGCACTGGTTGCAGGGCCAGGCCCTCAGTGCCATGGGTTAGTGGTGGCCTTGGCAGTGCTGGGGATGGTTGGACTGGATGATGTTAAAGCTCTTTCCCAGCCTGGTTGATTCCGTGATTCTATGCCAGCGCCAGGGACCTCAGAGCACTGAGGCTCCACCGCTGCTTCCTTTGGTGGCTTTTTGATGCAATAACTAGGAAATCAGCTCAACACATCACTGCTGCCGTGAAAGTGGAAGGTGTTTCAAAGCGAGGGTGGTGATCCCATGGGTCAGGCACCCCTGGGCTGCATGGACAAGGCAGGCTGGTCCTGTCCAGCCTCTGCAATGGAGATGATTCTGACCAGCAGCATCCCAGCAAGGAGATCTCCCCTTTAAGGGTGTCCATTCCCCCAATCCATGAGGATTTCCACACTCATCCTCACCAAGCCAAGCACAGCATGCCCAGGGACCTTCATACAACCCAAGTGCCTCAGGTCCGGCCCTTCTCCAGGCAGAACCCATTTGCAGTGGGTGTTTGCTCTCCCCTCCCAATCCCTGTCCTCACAGGCCATGCTGCAGCTCCCTTCCCTCCCTTTATCATGGATGTCCCTTTGGGTATCGAGAAAGGTTGCAAACAACCTTCTATGGTAGGGTTTGAGCCCATCCAAAGCAGAATGTGTGGAGCGGTACGGGATTAAATAGCAAGGAAAACAAGAGAATTCCTCAAAGCATTTGTTTAGTTGCTTCAGTGTCCTGAGTGAAACTGTTCCCCCAGATTGCCCTTGCTCTGTTAATGCTAGCGTGGCTAGCATCAATGCTAGTAGCCAGCCTGGCTGGTGAACCCCAGGGGAGGAGTGGGGCCAGCCATGCAAATCTGTCCTTCCAGCAGCCTGCTTTTGCTCCCACCCTTTGGGAAGGGCTGTACTAAAACTTGTGCCCGATTGAGACACCAGGGAAATGGTCCCTGAGCTCGAATACCTGCCCTGGGCTGCAAATGCCTGCAGGTAGACACAGTGTGGAGGCAGCTTTGGGAAAACCCCACTGGGTGCCTGAATCCTGGGACAAACCCAACCTGGAGCAGGAGCCATGGGGCAAGGGGCGAGGGGCCAGGGCAGGGGCTTCTCCCTGCCTGCCCTCACTAAGGGCTTGGTCAGGGCCCATTGACATTATAATGCTGTTAAACTTCAGCAATTTGAAAGACAATCGGGCAGCAAGAGCCCAAAGAGGGGTGCTGGAAACCTCAGGCAGCCTCCAAGGCACCGACCTGTCCCAAGCAGGACCCCCTGCTCCCTTTGCCCACCCTCTGATACTTAATCTGGGTTTGGTGGCCACCAAGCCCATCCCAACTCCCAACATTGGGAGAATGCAGGCACACAAATTGATCCTTCGGGGTCAGTCCTGTGCTGAGCATCACTCCTGGATGGAGACGGTTTGCCCACAGCACAGCAGAGTCCTTGCAGAAGCTGGAGGCCCTTTCCCACACCATTGGGTTTATCTCCAGCATCAGCCCATGTGCCCCAAAGTGAGCCATTCACTTTGGTGCGTGTCCCGGGGAAGGGGGCTTTTCAAAAGCATCCTGTCCTGTGGCAGCCGTCAGGGCTGGGATGTGACTCTGGAAATGGGAGAACTGTGGGTTATTCCCTGGTGCAGCAGGGGATTAGGGAAGGAGCCTGGAGGTGAGCTGGTTTGGGGCTGTTGCTGCAGTTCCCAAACCCACCCCCAACCCTCCCAGGGAGCACAGCTCGAGGCACACACAGCACATCTCCATATCACACCCATCAGGTTTTATGCACTGCTTTGGCCTCCCGAACCCCTCAGATCACAGGCTCTAAAGCCATAAAACAGGCAGGGAGGAGGAAACAAAGTGGAGGAACCATGAAGAAAGGGAGTGCAGGAGGAAAGGGCAGAGGTGCTTTCTCTCTGTGCTATGGTCCTGAGATGGGGATCGCTCGGGCTCGAGCCAGCCAGAATCCCCACAGGCCAGTGCTCACCTCGGATGCTCACCCCAGCCCCAGGGACCAGCCAGCATCTCAGTGGCTTCGGGGGGGGGGGGGTTCACAGCCAGGCTGGGGGTCCCAGTGGAGCGAGCCTGGGGGTGGGAATGGTGCTGGGGGTCCGGGGCTGATGGGTGGGCACACAGCGGCGCAGTGATGGGAGCGCTTCCCTTCCAAGCACGACCCGATGCGGGGTGCTGGTCCTGGGAGGTGCTTCCCATGGGGGGAGCAAAGGGGAGCAGAGGGGCAGTGGGGGTGTGCGCAGGAGGGGGCAGAGGTGAGGCTCTAATCGTCCTTGTCCTTGGCTCCGTGCTTCAGGATGCGGGTGAACTCCACGTAGTTGAAGTTGCCCTTCTTGTCGATGGGCGCCTCGCGGTACATCTCATCCACCTCCTCATCCGTGAACCTGTCTCCCATGGTGGTCAGCAGCTCACGCAGGTGGTCCTCATGAATGAAGCCTGCAGAGATGGCACAGGGTGGTGTTAGCAGGGGGCCACTGGGGGAGTGCTGAGCCAAAGACACCCCTGCTCATCTCCCACTCTGGAGCTGCTTGGGGACCATCCCAAAGGCTTTGGCCCCTGCCCTCATCATGGATGCATGGGGCTGTGCAGGCAGTGCCCGTACCTGATGCCTCCTCATCGAAGCAGGCGAAGGCGTTGCGGATAACATCCTCCGGGTCGGTGCCATTCAGCTTCTCCCCAAACATGGTGAGGAACATGGTGAAGTTGATGGGCCCTGGCGCCTCACTCATCATGCCCTCCAGGTACTCGTCAGTGGGGTTCTTCCCTGCCAGACACAGGCAGAGGCATGGGTGCAGCATCCCCTCTCCCCCCAGCACCCATCCCAAGGCCACGCGCCCGGCTGGGGTGTTTCTCATTGCAAATGAACCTGTCGGTGTGTGTTCACCCACCCCATGGGCACGGGAGGGGGTTTCTGCAGTGCCCAGTGCTCCGCACTCAGCACCTCTCCCCATAGAATCAACCAGGCTGGACCAAGACTGCCACTTGAATCAAGCTCTGCCAGGCTCAGCTTTGATGCAGCTGCAGGAACTCATCTGGGGGTTGCCAGGAACCAATCCCCCTCCCCCCCCCCAAGGCTTTGTCCCATTCCCCTCACCGCTGACACCCAGCACCACCAGAGGAGAGGGGCAGCAGTGTCCCCACATGGGGACAAGCCTCCTGCTGCCGGTGTCTCTATAACACTGCTCCTGCTGCGGCTGCACTGGGCATGGTTTAACCTCCCCTGCTGAGCTCTGCTTGCCCCATCACACGGCCCCTTTGCTCCCATTGCTACAGCCCAGTGGGGCCAAGCAGGACCCCCAGAACAGGTTTGGCTGCCGGGTCAATCATTGACAGACCCCCCTGAGCGCTGCAGGCAGCAGGAGCTGGGAGCCGTGCCTGCAGCCAAGGGGAAGGGCTCGGATGGGGAGCGCAGCCGGACCTGCGAGTCCCAACCAGCTCAGTTATCCCTGGTGCAGGGATCAGCCCCTTCTGCTGAGAGCAACGGGAGGGCCTTGTCCCAAAGGGGGCGAGCCCAGGCGATGCTCAGGGGTGAGGCTACTCAAATACTCCATAGCTGCGGCTGGTGGTTGCTCATAGCAAAGCTTCTCCAACCCCGAGGATCCCATCCCTTCTAGTGAGCACAATGAACCAAGCTGCTGCCCTTGGCTGTCTCCACAAACACCTTCCCCAGTCAGCTGCTACCAACAGAGCAATCCCTTTTCCTCCTCCCACCCCAGTTCTGCAGCCGGCATCAGGCTGGCCCGGAGCAGGAGGTTTGTGCCTCAGTGCATCCCCCCAAAGGCAGGCTTCAATGCTGGGTCCCCCAGAGGGGCCGGGGCACACGCGGGGCAGGGTCTCCTCACCCAGGGAAGCCAGCATGTCGTGCAGGTCCTCCTTGTCGATGAAGCCATCGCGGTTCTGGTCGATCATGTTGAAGGCTTCCTTGAACTCCTGGATCTGGGACTGGTCGAACATGGCAAAGACATTGGAGGTGGCGCGCTGCGGGCGCTTCTTGGTGGTCTTGGCTTTGGCGCGTTTGCTGGACATCCTGGCGGTGGGGGGGGCACCTGCAGGCAGGGCAGGAGGGCCACGAGTGGTGGCAGAGTCAGACAGAGCTCGCTGCCTGCACTGTCAGCCCCCCCCAACCTGCTCCCTGCCCACTGCACCCCATGCACAGGGAGAGATGCCAAGCCCAGCACTCAGCATCCCCCCATTGCCGTCAGTGCCAGGGAGCCATGGGGATGGGCAGAGCAATGCCCCCCCGCCCCCCCAAGGCATCCTCTCCTCTGTCAGGGCTCTCTGAGCTCAGCTCCTGGGCTGAAGGGCTCCCCAGCATCCTTCATTTCACTGCACAGAGCAGCCCACAGCCACCTCCCCAGGAGGTGGGCTCAGCACAGCACCCAGCTCCCAGCGGAAAGGGGTTATCTGCTCCGGGCACATTCCTCACATTCCACTGCCTCCCTTCCCCCTCCATCCATCATCCGTCCATGCATCCCACCATCCATCCCACCTCCAACACTGACAGATGGCTCCAGCCCGGCCAAAGGCCGATTCCTCCCTCCCTCCTGCTGCAGTGCTCAGTGAGCCCCATGCTCTGCCCAGGGACCCACTGGAGGGCCCCGACATAGGGGGTGAGCAGTGGGGTGAGCAGCAGGCCTCAAGGGGGGGAGCAGTGGGACCGTGGGTGCTGAGGGCTGGTGCTGTTGTCCATTACAGGTAACAAGCACCACAGGAAGGGACCAGCCCAGGGGGCAAGAGTGGGATGGACAGACCTTTGGGGCACAGCTGGGGCAATGACAGTCCCAGTGGGAATGGCAAAGGGACCATCAGGATCCCAAACACCTTCAAGGCAGGACCATGGCAGGAAAACCTGCTCTCTCAAAGGAGGGAGTCCTGCCCCCAGCCCGTGCTGAGCCCATTCCCACTCCAAGATGGTACCCATATTCCTTCACAGCCTCCAAGCAGGGTTTGGTGACATCCCCCCATGCTGCCAGGCTGAGGGAAGCAGCCACTACTTCAGGTGCCCTGTGCCATGGGTGCTGGAACCCAAATGGGATCCTTATGAGGTGCTCAGCACCCCCAGGGACCACTGATGTTGCCTGAGTGTGATTTTGCCTTAGTGTGATTTTGACAGCACATGGGTTTGCTCTTTGATCCAAAACATGCCCTGGAAAGATGCTTGGTGCCTGGGTCCAGCTCAGCCTGGTCATCTCTTGATCATTTTATATCTGGGTCTTTGAGCCCATCTGGGATTCCCAAACACTCAACACCCAGATCACTTCATGCCTGGCCATGATGCCCTGCACCTGGGGTGAACTCAGCTGAGCCAAGTGGTGCAGCCACCAAGCCTTGGGCTTCCTCCTTGGCAAGACGGAAACCCACAGAGACTGGTCCTGGTCTTGCTACCTCCTGCTAAAGAGCTGCTCATCCCAGTGCTGCTCCCACCCAGCAGGCAGCAGATCCAAGGACATCAGCACTGGGTGAGACCACAGCCAGCCTGGTGCGAGAGCCCTGTGCCAATCAGATCACCACACTCATCCCAACACCAGCGGCTCTTAGTCTCTCATCCTGCACTGCTCCTGCCAAGGTGACCTCTCTGCCTCCTGCACCACCGGGCTTGTGCCTTCTCCCTGCCCAAAAGAAGCTGTGGCCACCCGGGTTATGCTGCTCAGGGGTGTTCCTCTAAAGCTGGCCATGCAGGAGGCTCCTCTGGCAGTGCTGGCAGGGTGCTGGCACCCAGCGGGGCTGCCCTGCAGTCTCCAGCACAGCCTCAGAGGGACATCATCCGCTCACAGCTCCTCTCCACCACAAGCCCCTGGCAGAGATCTGAAGCCAGCGAGTGGGTTCCATGTGTGGATGGGAAGGAGCGGGGCAGCACCAGGAGCCAGGGCCAAGTGTGCAGCAACCGCCAGGACAGATTCATCACAAGCCCTTCCTCGGCTCCTGCTGCACACCAGAGACCCGGTGGGGCTTGGTGCCGAGCATTCTGGACTAGCTCCTTCCCACCACATGCAGTGAACAGGACCTCACCGTGCCCGTGAGGCACAAGCAAACCTTCCAAAGCACAACTTCGGGGGCCACTACGAGAAGACCCTGCACAGACACCATCACCGTGCAACAGACCCAGCACCCAGCACCATTCTGATGCCTGGTGGGGCTGGGAGACATGTCCCCGCAGCAGCCGGTCCTCAGCTCAACATGCCCCTGCGCTGTTGATTCCCAAGGGAATTACAGGGCTCACCTCAGTGGGGATCTGGCCGCAGCGCCTCAGAGGGGGAGGTGACCACAAACTCCTCCTACAGCCGCACGGAGCCTGCCAGTGGCGAGGGGGAAAAAATGAAGTGAGAGGAGAAACGCAACCATCTTTGGTCAGCAGCGGCGGTTGTTGACACTCGGGATGTTCCCGCTCCAGGAATGCTGCTCCGGACGCCGCCTTCTCCCGCACATCCATGGTTTAGAGCCCTTCTGGCTTTTATCACAGCCCTAACGTTTTGTACCGAAAGGGCACGCAGGGAGGGAAGCCAAAAGGAGCTCAAGTTTTCATGGCCAAGGCTAAACAAAACACAACATTCTTCTGTTTAAGGCTGAAGGGAATGAGCTAAGTAAAGCTTTTCTGCCTTACAACAGTTTATTGCCTGCAGTTGCTCACAGGTCACTGGGGGATCTATGGAGCATCACGCATGCATCTGGACCTTGGCTCTGGCCATCGGCAAATAACACTTGGGGGAAAAAGCAATGTTCCAGACAGGAACGGCGCTCCCAGACCGGAGGCTGGCGAAGCCCCGGGGGCAGGATCTGCTCCTGCAGCACCAGGAACGTCCCAGCTCCGAGTCACTGCAGACGGTAACGGAGCGCTTTGCTCAGGACCGGTCCTCGCCTCCCCTGGCTGGGACATCCCGGACGGGCTCCCCGGGCAGGAAGGGGACTCCTTGGGCTTCTCCTGCCACCGCCTCGCCCCGCTCCTGTTTCCTCCGTTCCCTCAGGGGCAGCCGCCGCTTCCCGTCCCCTCCAAGTTCACCCCGCTCCGTCCCGCCCGGTCTCCCCTCCTGCCCCCGGCTCCATCCCGCCCCACCGGCTCAGCCTCGGCTCCATCCTTCCCTGTGCCCCCCTCCCGCTGCCCGTGGCCGCTTGGCTCCAGTCCCGCTCTGCAAGGGGAGCGCCGGGGCCGGACCGCGGCGGAGCCGCCTCACCTGGGCCGAAGCGCGATGCTGCGGGGCGGCCGGCGCTGCTCTGCCGGGACCCGGCCCGCGGCGCGGCCCTAGGGCGGGCAGCGGGGCCCGGGGCGGTGCCGCCCGCCCCGTCCCGGCCCGTCCCGGCCCATACAAGGCAGAAGAATGCGGCGGGGCCGGGCGCGGGACGGACCCCGGCCGGTGCTCCCGGCCTTATATAGACGAAAGGGCAGCGGGAGCGCCCCACGCGTGTCCGCGGGGAGCTGCGCACCCGGGGCTGCACCGAGGAGCTGGGAACCGGCGTGTCCGGGGGATCCCGAGGGCGAAGTGCGGCCCCCAGCGCGGTGTCATGGGCGATGCCGCGCAGTGCAGAGCCGGGGCACCCATGGGTGATGCTGGACATGGGCCCAGGGGGGATGCTTCATCCTGGGTCATGTCCCTGACAGCGGGCACGGAGAGAGGCCCTGAGGACATTCAATGGCTGCACCCAGGCTGGCCACGGGCCAGGGGTCCAGTGGTCTAATGCTGCACAGGGAATGGTGGCCAATGGGTGCTGAGCCCTGCCTCTGTCCCCAGCTGTGAGCCCACAGAAGGACCAAGTGAAACAGCCCCATGGAGGTTCTCTAGAAAGCAGCTTGGAATGAGAACAGCCAGGGGCCTGCCCCGCTCCAGGTCTGGGGTCTGGAGCCCAGATGCTCAGCGATGGGGAGCTCCCACCCCACACCTGAGGCAGGAAGGGCACTGCTCCCGAGCCTCCTCAGGTCGCTCTTATGTTTCCTTCCCCATCAGCAACCCTGTGCTGCAACGCAGCCCTGCAGCCACCTCCTGGTCCTGTGGGCTGCCCACTGGAAGAGCGATGCCTCCCAGGCATCATCCCAAGGGAGGTTACCTTTGGTTCATGGGACCCCATGATGCTGAGGCCAGAATTCAGCCTGCAGAGGAGCAGGGAACAGGAGAGGGAGACACCAGGAGTGTTTCAGAGAGGGGGTCCCAACACACACCTTGCCCACCCCATACTGGAGGAATCGCTCCTGATGTGGTTTTCCACAAGGAAATCGCTGTTTTAAGTTGAACACCACCGCTTTTGTGAGGCAAGGGTATTAAAAACGAGTCCAATCGTTAGGACTCCACATGGCACCATTTCAAGTGCATTCACTTTCCAAGCGCATGATTTCTGCGATGTTTGCCTGCTGTAATGTCTCAGGTAACAACAAGCTGCAGTGCTCTGCAGAACCGTGGTTGATTTCAAAGGCTGCCCTGCTCCAAGGGCCCCAGTCCTGCAGCCCATCTCCAGAGGGAACTATGGAGAGATGCAAACACACAGCGACAGGCTGTGAGCAGAGAGCGGAGCACGATGGAAATCTGCAGTCAGGACAGTCGAGAGCAGGGGAAGCTGTGCCCAGGGAATCGCAGACCCCAGCCTGGTTTGGGTTGAAGGGACCTCAAAGCTCATCCAGCTCCAACCCCTGCCACGGGCAGGGACCCCTTCCACTAGACCAGGTTGCTCCAAGCCCCTGTGTCCAACCTGGCCTTGAGCACTGCCAGGGATAGGGCAGCCACAGCTTCTCTGGGCACCCTGTGCCAGCGCCTCAGCACCCTCACAGGAACAGCTTCTCGCTGGCCGCAGCTGCTCCGCGTCCCTCTCGTGTTGCTGTTCCAGAGCTGGACCCAGCGCTCCCCGGCAGCCCGCAGGCACGGGGGCTGTGTCCGGGCTCTCCGCTCAGGAGCGGCCCTGCGGGGCCTTCGGGCAGGCGGCGACCGACCCGGGCTGATCCCGCCCCGCTGCCCTCATTGCGGTACCGCGGTCGCTGCCCGGTACCTGCGCTCCGGGCTGACCCCTCTCCCCTGCCGTAGCGGGGCGCGGCGCTCGCCGCTGTCACGTGTGACGCCACACGCCGCCGCCGCCGCCGCCATTGGCGGAGCGGGGGGCGCGGGCGGGTGACGCTGCACGGTGGCTGCTTCCGGGACCGGCAGCGGCGGGACCGGGACCGGGACCGGGATCGGGTTTGAGATCGGGATCGGTTCCGGTTCCGGTTCCTGTCTGGAGGATGAGCGGCGCGCGGCGCAGGGAGGAGCCGCCGCACGCGCAGCAGCACGCGGTGGCCAACGGCGGCGCGGCCGCGCGCGGCTCCGTGTGGGGCAAAGCCCTGCGCAGCGACTCCGCGTGGCACGACAAGGTGAGGCTGCGGCACCGGGCACCGGGCACCGGGCACCGGCACCGGGCACCGGCACCGGGCACCGCGCGGGGAGGGGCGCTGGGAGCGGGGCTGGCACCTCCGGCCCGGCCCGGGCCGCGGGAGTGCGGCGGGTGCCGTGCCCCGTGCGCTCGGTGAGGCCGCGCTTGGGCCGGTGCGGGGGTGAGCGCAAGGTGCTGCTCCTGCCGCATTCCTGCTTTGAGTCCAGCTGTGGGTTCCTCCTTGCACAGCTGGCGCGCGGGGGGTTCCTCTCCGAACCAGAGAACTCGTCCTTCCCGGAGGCAGATGTGGCACCTCGGCAGGAGCTCACAGCAGCCCTGGATCTTGTTTGCCCCATGGGTGTGAGCCGAAGGGAACACAAAGTGTATTGATACTGAGACACTCGCGGTTAAATTTGGATTGAACTCTTGTAGGATTGGATAAAATGATAACTTTGTGTAATTAAAAAGAGAACCAGAAATCTCTGCTGTGAGATCCGGCTGAGCTGTCAGCTTCCAAGGGATGGGACGGCAGCAAGAACAGGCTTGCGGGAGTTCCACTGTTACAGTGTCACAGCATAGGTCTGCTCTCGCAAAGGACCAACCTCCCTGCAGTTTAGCTGTTGTTTGGCTTCTCTTGGCCTCACCATCTCATGTGTCCTTTGGTTTCCACACAAGGCAATGTGTGTGCTCAGCCTGCCCGCTGTGCTCGTGTTTGTCAGCAAAGCTTCCAGGTTTGACACAGACTTCCCAGGGCCTTTAGCACTCGTGAAGTCTTTCCTGTGCCTCTCTCCCTGGTGCTTTAATGCTCCTGGTCAGTGCCTGTTCCTGCTGCTGCCCCGAGCAGCACCCACACAGGGTGCTCCAAGCTCCTGCAGCACCTCAGGGATGGCTGCTCCCTGGGTTCCTGGCTGTGCCTGTCACTGTGGAGAAGATGCATTCCCTGCCCTGCGCTTCCTTCAGGGACAGCCATGGATCTGTGTTGCTTTTCCTCATCAGCTGCAGGTGCTTTCCTGTGCTCGCCCTCATCCCCTCCTAACAAACTGGGCAGGGGTTTCAGAGTGAGCAGGGCTCTGGCAGTATTTTGATGCAGTAGGATGTGAACTGAAGGCTAAAATGGCTGAGAAATGTAGTCATGGAGAGGAACGGCCATGTCTGACATGGATTCTAGGCTTCCACATGGAGCCAAACAACTGTGTGCATCCTGCAGTAAAATCACAGAGGTGTTGGGGCTGTGCTGGGCAATCCTTGGGGAGGAAAAAGGATGTGAGCAGAAGCGACCTTTCCCACATGAGTCAGCGCTGCCCAGCTGCGGTGCTCAGAGCTGTCTGGGCCCTGTGGACAGGCAGGAATGACAGCTTCACTGCTGCTCTGAAAGACAGCGCCGCGAACGTGTGAGAGGTGGTTTGTGATTTGAAGTTGGCTGCTGGGAGCATTTGCCTGTGGGAAGGGGAGGCCCTGGGGCACTGAGAGTGGCTGTAACGCTCTTAAAAGCATAAAGAGATCTTTAAACTTCTATTGCAGTGAACTGCTATAGAATTGGATCTTTACTTAACCAGGGGCCTGGATCCGTGTTGCCTATGCAGTTGGCCCATTGGAGCACAAAGCTGTATACTTAATTTGGAAGCAGGGAATCCAGCGTGTGTGATGCCATAAGCTGCTTTCATCTGCTCTGAGGAGAATATCTTCTGCTTGAGATGGAAAACTAAGTGCTCGGTGCATTAAATTTTCACCTGTTAATTGCATGATGCTTAAAAAGAAAGGATACAGGGTAAATGCCAAACTCTTTCTTGTGCTTTATCTCCTCAGGATGAGTTTTTAGATGTGATCTACTGGTTCCGGCAGATCATTGCAGTTATTTTGGGAATCATCTGGGGAGTCGTTCCACTGAAGGGATTCGTGGGAATAGCAGTGTAAGGTTTATTTCCTTTTCTGTCTCATGTACTTTCCCACATTTGGACTTGACTTTGTGTCTGGTTTAAAGTTGTGCTGTAAACAACAGGCTGCCAAATGCAGCCTGTGAGCCAGCGGTGCGTTCCAGGCTGTTATTTGTCATGAAATCCATACGAATCAGAGCGTGGCTTCGTCAGCCTCTTTCTCTCCTCAGCTTGATTCATGCTTTTAGAATTACTATTGATTTTCTTATTTTATTATTATTAAAGGGAGCAGGGTTAGAAGAAGGGAACAAGAGGTTCAGTTGAGTTATGAAGTGGCCTGTGCACGTATGTGTGAACCAGGGCTATGAGTATGGTGCCTGCCGTGGCCACTGAAGAAGTAAGGCCCCTGGAGGGGAAGGGGCGGTAGTCATCCTGTCTGAGTCAGGAGCCCTCCTTGGACAGGGGGTTCTGTAAGTAGACAAGAGGGGCAGCTTCTCTTTGGGAAAGGAAAGGTTTCTCCCAGACACAAAGACCACAGGTAGCGAACGGATGAAGCGGCACTGCTGGCACTGTTCCTGCAGCTTCTTTCTAGGCAGTGGCTGGAGAGGCAAAAGCTCCCCGTTGAGACATGGGATTCAGGTCACCTCCCGCCTGGTGTCCAAAGGCTGCAGTGAGCTATGAAATGAAACTGTTTGACTCAAAAGCCTCTGGAGGGACACCAGTGATGGGAAGCACAGCCCTGCTCTGGGGTCTCTCCTTCTGCAAGTATCTCGTTCTAGTCAAGGTCTCCTGGTCAAGCTTGCAACCTCACAGGTTTCCTTAGGCAAAATGGAGTCATCTTCCTGAGTGTCCTGGCTGAGGCAAGAAAGTGGAGGGAGTAGCATCAAGTGTCTGAGAGGGAGAGAAGAAAAAGGTTGAAGTTTAGGGAAGAGGAGCTGTGAAGCAGTGATGCTCCAACAGGAACTCAATAGCTACGTGCAAACAGTTAACTCTAAAGTGCTCCCAGTAACAGATGCAAATAGCTGAGAAGCATTGTTCTTACTTAGTCATCCATTAATTCACAAGGCACCTAAGCCAATTCCTGTGCTAAATGTTAATGAGAAATAAAAGTGATTTGGTGTAAGTGGAAAAGCTAAAAGCTTCCAGAGCTGTGTGGGTGCTTTCTCTGTGGTGTGCAGTCACGCAGCTGCTCGCAGCTTGCTACCACTCACCCAGCTTGTGTGTGTGTCTTCCTGTGTTGCCCTTCCTACCCAGCCTGCTTGCCAGGGAATGTACCTGTCACTCCCCAGGTTACCCGAGTCCTAAGCTGGAGCGTTCTGAAGCCAAATGTGTCTAAGGACAAACAGGAGCTCCTGGGTTTTCTCTCCGTTGCAGTGTAACTGTTGGCACAGCCTAGAGACCACTGAGTTGCCTCACACTGAACCTTTGCTCTGAGGGCACTGTCGAGCCTTCCCTGGCTCTCTGAGTCACTGCATTTGGCCATGGGACACTAATGGTGACACAGTGAGCATGGAGAATAACAGTCTTCCCTCTTAGTAGCCTCAAAGTCAAGTAGCACACACATGGAAATAGGATCCTGTGTGGGAGCAGGACTGCTGCTCATCTGCAGGATAGGGGAACTTGCAGGGTTTGCAGATCTGCTGATGCTCCAGCTTTTAACTGCTGGGTCTGGAGCCTTACTAAGAATAGGTTGTGCCCTGTGAGGTGAACTTCATCCATACCTGGCATGCCCTGACAAGCTGCTCCCAAGGTGGTCTTTTAAGGAAGAGGACTAAGGTGCCTGGGAAGTGTTGCAGGAGCAGTGTTTCCTCTCTGCTGAGGATGAAAGATGCTTCAGTGCTACTTTGCTATATGGCATGTTGGTTGCCTGTGTCCTCTATCACCAAAATGATGGTTCCTAATCTCTCTCCTCCAGATTCTGCCTGATCAATGCTGGTGTTCTGTACCTCTACTTCAGCAGCTTCCAGCAGATAGATGAGGAGGAGTATGGTGGGACATGGGAGCTCACAAAGGAAGGATTCATGACATCTTTTGCACTGTTTCTGGTAATGCCTCTTGGTTTCTTTGATTAGTGAACTGTAGTGGTACACTTCCTGAGGGAAAAGACCTGGAAGAAGAGCAGGTGAGGCGCTGATAGAAGAGAGATGTGCTCACATCACCTTATAAGTGAAGTTGATTGGGAAAGAAAATGCCACAATGTGATGGCTGTTGGCAGTGCAGTATGCTGGGATGCCTCTGCAGGAGATGACGTAGGAATGGGCAGGTATACTTCTGCATCTACCACTTAACTTGTATGTCTCCCCAGCCTGGTGGAGTCTTGTCTAGTTGTGCCCAAACTGGTGCTTTGGGTGTCTTTGTTTTTCCCTTACCCCTTCCATGAGTTTGAATACAGCCAGTACTTGATTCGGGGGTGTTTCTACATCACTAGAGGGATTGTGGTGGGATTTTAATGTGAAGACACCCTAGAAGGCAAGCAAGCTGAATGCCACTGTTTGTGGTCCGTGGTGATCCTAACATCTCTTAGACCATCTCAAAGCTGGAATTCAGTCCCCAGTCCTCTGTTGAGAGCACAACGTGAGGCTTGCTTTCTGCATCTGAATCCTGTCCAGAGGCATCGAAGTAACCTTCACTTCCTTTCCTCCCCACAGGTTGTTTGGATAATCTTCTATACTGCCATCCACTACGATTGACAGCGTCTGCAGCCTGTTAAATGAGCCGTCAGTAAATCAAGAAGGTTTTAATAAATCATAGTCTTTAGTGGACTGGTGGGAAGGTGGGGGAAGTCAAATCAACTCCCTTCTGCACCAGCGCTCTGATTAGCCTGGAAGAGCCCCAGCTCTTCTGCTGGAGAAGTCCGTCTCCGTTTTATATACCCATTAATTGTTGGAACTCTTATAAAGCCATTGGAATTTTTGGAAGTGGTTCAAGACTGTTCAAATCTGGAACTTTCTGTGACTCTAGCCAGTAACTCTGTCAAACTCCTCTGTTGCTGAAGGTTGAGTCTGTTAATTTAATGTATGTATGCCCTTCTGTTTGAAGTCTCATGAAGTCCAGACATGTCTTCCATTGTTGTCCTTTAGACAAACACTTTTTACAAAGCAGTTGTAGGATGCGTGTGAGGAAGGCCCTGGCAGCATCCAGGATGGGAGTTGTGTGACCGTCCTTAGCATGGGTTTGTAGTGATCAGATCAGATCTGATCGAACAGACGGTGGTGTTGCTGTTTCTAATACTTCTTTGTTTACTTGCAAATTGGTTGGCGACCAGAATTTTTAAATGGTCTTTGCTGAAGACAAGTTTTTAAGCAATTTTGCTCCAAAGAATTTGATTCCTTTGGTTAACGAAGGTGTATTCGGGAGGCTTAGAAACTCCGCTGCATTCTGCTAGCCTGACTGCTAAGCTGCCATCACACACCTCAGAGCTTAGTGGTCTTGAAGGACAGTCATTCTGGAGATGCCCTTTTAAACATTAAGCATTTAAAGTCCCTTTTGTTTTTTAAGCTCTCGAATTCAGCTGCTCCTTGTTATTAAATGCAGGAGGCTAAGACACAACTGAGGCAGCTATTGTCTTAAATGCAGAATTACTAACTTGCAAATTGGGCATGGTACCTAGCCTGTGGTTTGGGAGGTGATCACCTCAGAGCTCAGTCCTTCCCTGGTCATGCCCTCTTTGTGCATCAGTGGGGGAGTCTCTGCTTTAAGATATTTTTAAGGCTGTGTCTTTCAGAAATAGTCCTTGAGAAACACGCACAGTCCTTCTTGTCAGAGGACCTTGTAGTCTTGTTGCCATGTGGTCCTTGCTTTTCTAAACAACAAGCTCAGGCACCCCAAAAGCATCCTGACCTACAGCTGCCTTATAGTGAGGAGTTGATAGTCTTAGTGTGCTCTTGCTGAAACTCTGCATTGCTTCCTCACTGGTGGAAGTCCAGCAGCCTGGTTCTCGTGTGAGCATGCAAAGCCAGGGATCTAAACCTCTTTAAGTGCTAAGCTAGGACTCCAGAAGCACCCAGTGGTGAGGACTCCATTCTTACCAGGGAAAATGCTGTCTGTTCTCAGTGGAAAAAGCACACCTTAGGTCCTTGGGATGCCAAGGGAAGAGTGCAATAGCAGAGAGCTTCTGCTACTTGTAAGTTGCCAATTGAAGTGATCTCAAATAAGAACTTCTATACTTTCTCCTCCCCATCCCTAACTTACTCAGTCTTTTAATCTGATACTTTCTTTTCCTCTTCTTTCAGCTGAAAGCATTAATTTCCCACATTAATTGCCTGCTCGCTCCTTTCCTACTGGCATCCATTTGCATCTTAGCTGCTCACGGCCATCAGTAAAATCACTGTGTACTTGAAATGCTCTAATAAATGTTGCCTGGTAATCCAGTGTGCAGCTTCTGTATCCTCTGGTCTTCAAAGCTGTGTAAAACGGTGGGAGTGGGGGGTTCCTTTAGGAGTTTGCTTTTTGGTAAATAAACCAGCAGCAATTTGGGATTCTCAGATCTGTGCTGCAGGCTTGAGTCGTGCACTTCTAGAAGGGGCCAGAAGCATTCGTAATGGGAGTAGCTGCTAATGCTTAGACCCATGCTTTAGTGAGTGATTAAGCAGGTTAAGCCAAGTGTTGCCTCTAAGCAGTTCTCCTTCAGCAGCTGTTTGTGCCCTGTGACAAGCAACCATGGCAGAGCCCCTGCTGTGCTGCAGAGGGCCCACAGCTGGTCTGGAGCAGGGCTTCAAGCAGTGCTGTAAAACATGGAGAATGAGAGTGTTGCTTACCTGCCCTTTGCTTTATTCCTTGCTTGCCCCCAGTCCCAGCAGCTGAGTTCCTTGGTCTTTACAGTTCTAGTGGCTGGAAGCTGAGGCAGAACCTGAGTTGAGGGGGATCATGAGTGTGTGGAGCATTCATTGGTCTCTGGATCTCCTCAAGGTTCCTGGTAAGTTAGTGATAGCTGCCAGCTTTTAATCTCTTAAGGTTTCTGTTTTAGGGGGTGCCTCATGGCTAGGGAAGCATGTATCCCCAGTGCTGAGCACCAAGAGAACTAAAGCTATGAGGTTGATTTCTTTGGAGACAGCCCAGAGAGTGGAGCTAAACATCTCAGAGTGATGCTGGAATGGGTTGCCCAGGGAGGTTGTGAGTGCTCCATCCCTGGCAGTGTTCAAGGCCAGATTGGATGAAGCATTGGGTGCCATGGTTTAGTGTGAGGTGTCCCTGCTTATGGCAGGGGGGTTGGAACTGGATGATCTTAAGGTCCCTTCCAACCCAAACTATTCTATGATTCTATGAGAACCATAAAAACAAGGGGGGTTTGCAGAAACTTGAGAGACTGATCCAGGGATGATCCAGCAGAACATGAAGCTGTATGAGCTGGTGCTGCTCACAGGAGGAGAAGCAGGGGACAGTAACTGGCTCACGTGAGAGTGAGAAAGTAGGACATGTACCTCTCAGGTGAGTTCAGAAGAGCCAGAAAGTCCAGCACTGAATGCGCTCCAACTCCCATCACAGCAGGTGTCCAGGATACAGCAGGGCAGAGGATGGGGGTTTTGGATCTGGCAGCCAAGTGCCTGTGCCAAGCTGAGCGGGAGAGGCCAAGGCCAGTTCAGGGGAGGTAACTGGCACAAACCTGAAGGATTTTATTCAGCCCAAAATGAAACAACTTCTTCCACCTCCCAGGGATTTTACTGCTGGTTTTAGGTCAGCCTCGGAAAGCAGCACAGAGGGGTAAGAAACGCAACGCTTCAGGCAGTTTGGTTTCAGAACTGTCCCTGCAAACCAGGACTTCCTTGCTGGGTGTATTTCAATCAACACTTGCCATATGGGCAAGGGATCCGCGCTGGAAGGCCAAGCTGGCCAGGAGAGGGGACACCGCAGGCTGCTCTGTGGCAAGGCGCTGGTGGTGTCCGGGTGCCCGCTGGCCGCGCTCCCTGCACATGGGGACCGGTGGAAACGGCAGCGAGTGACGCTCGGTGACAGAGCCTGGCGCGAGCCGCTGCTGCCCCGGGGCCTGGTGCGGGCAGCGCCGCCTCTGCGGCCCGGCTCCGCCCCAGCGCTCGGAGCTCGGACCCGCGGAGCGCGGCTCCCATCGAGCCCTCGCCCCACAGCGCCCGCCGCGGGGAGGAGCCGCGGGCCCGGCCCGGCCCAGCCCCTTCCGGCGGCGGCGGCGGCGATGGCGGTACCGGCAGCGGCCGAGGCGGGGGGAGGCCGGCAGCGGGCCCTGGCCGCCGGCTCGCCCGTGGACTACATGAGCATCACCAGCTTCCCGCGCCTGCCCGAGGAGGAGGCGGGCGGCGCGGCCGAGGGCGGCCTCCGCGCGCGGAAGGAGGAGGACGCGTTCCTGGGCGAGCAGGACACGGGTGAGGGGCGGCGGCAGAGCCCGCCCGCGGCCCCGCATGGCCCCGGCCCCCCTCGGGCTCCGCTCCGCCCGCGGGCCCTGCCTGCCCTACGGGCCGCCCGCGGGGAGCCCTGTCCCTGGCTCCCAAGGCCCCGCGTCCCCCCGGCCCCTCGGTGCCCGTGCGGGGCAGGGCAGGTGCTCTGAGGTCCCGGCGCAGCCATCCCTGCGACCGGGAGCGCGGCTCTAGCAGCGCCGGTGGTGCTAATGGAGAGCCCCCTCTGCCCGGTTTGAGTCGATCGCTGCCTTCTCAATACAGGGAACCGGCTCCGTTACCCAGGGCGTGTTTCTCCGAGCAGCGCTGCCCTTCACCCCCTGCTCCATGCCCCATGCATCCCGTGTCCTCCATCCCACTGGGTGAAGTTCCCAATGCCCACTCTTACCCCACACCATCGGGTGCTGCAGGTTTGCAGGAGCAGCTCTTTGTAAAGCACGAGGTCTCTCTCCTGTGGAGCACGAGCAGGGTTTGGTGTGGTTGGGCTGTGCAGGTGACCGCTGGAGCTGCCGCTCTCCGGCCGTGTGGAAACTCGTGTTCATTGACGCTGCGTGCACATGGCAGAAGCCGGCCGTGCTTCTTCATGTCCTGGGACATGTCACAGTGGGACCAGCAGGGAGGGACCCCAGGCCTTTGGTTTCTAGTGCCCAGAAGAGGAAAGGAGGAAGCCCCTGCTGTGCTGGGGACAGACCCCCCCCTCCCCCCAAGGGACTGAGCAGTCCCACATTGTGGTGCCTGCCGGAGCCTGCTCCTGGCTGACTCCTTTCCATCAGTTCTGTCCCCAGATGACCTCCCTGATGTCCCCATGCAGCAGCGGCGCTCACAGAGATGAGTGACTTGTCCAAGGGCACTGGGATGTCTGTGGCAGAGAACGAAGGCGCTTTTGCACAGATGGGAGAGTCCTCTCCCATGGTTGCTCCCTGGACATTCATGTCCCCTCCTGCTGTTCTGGCCTGTCACAGCACTGCGGGAGCAGAGCACTGGCACCTTGTCCTGGAGGGGTAGTGTGGAGGAGCCCAGCTCACTCATTGCTTCTGCATCCACCAAGGGTGCCAGGGGCTGTATGTGACATCCCTCCCCGTGGCACCCCATGCCAGGCCAGTCGTGGCCCCCCACCAGTGGTACCCCAGCTCTTCACCCCCAGCCAGGCCTCCCACTCTGCCCAGCTCACTTGGGTCAGATGTGCCGGTGAGGGGCTCTGTGTGTACTCGCAGGTGCAGTTTGGGAAAGCTGAGCCTTTCCCAGTCATGCTCCTAAATCACTGCAGTGTGAAAGAGGCTGAATTCACTGTGAGGGGATTCCCTGGCTGCAGGGGATTTGATACTGCTTGCAGCATCACTGAAATACAAACTATCTCCCTGCCTGGCGCAGGAGAGCTGCACCCCAAAGGTCTCTGTAATATCCTGGCAAGGACAGGGCTGCTTCAGCTTGATAGGGTGATGGGGGATGCAGGGTTTCCTGCTCCCTTAACCCAAAGGCAGGAAACATCCCTTGTGTGGATGTTTCCTGCCATTTCCACTCAGCGTTCCTCTTGCTCTTCTTCCCACTGCAGATGTTCAGGGCACTGCAGACACCACTGGCTCTTGGCAGGACCCAGAGAATTGATCCAGGAGCTCTGGGTGATGCCCTGAGCTGCTTGGTTACATTTGGTGCCCGGCAGGGCAGGTCCTTGCTCCATGTGCCCAGCAGCTCCATGCACAGGCAGGGCACGCTCAGCCAGCACCTTCCCTGCCACAGAGGCAGCAGCTGAGATTCAAGGCATCTTTTCAAGTAAAAGAGAGACTTCCCCATCCTGCCGAGCACTGTTTGCTGTCGGGTGGATGCCCAGCAAACCCTGCCCCATTGCCTTTGCCTTCTTGGAGCTGCAAGCGACTTGATTCCAGAGAGGCCCTCATCAGCTGGAGGAAGCAGGACATTAAAGCAGAGCCTTCCCTGCCGCCAGAGCGGGTGGACACCCCAAGCTCTCCATTTGCAGGTTTGCTCCTCCCTGCCCTCACCTTCGGCTTCAGCAGAGGTATTTATTTCCTGCGCTCAGGCCGTGTGTTCTGCTTCACCTCTGTCCTGCTCGGGTGCTTTAGCTCAAGCAGAGCTCGAAATAAGGCTGCTGGGTTTTCTTTTGAATGTCTTAATTTCCTCTTCTGCAGTATTGCTGCATTTCAGAGACCTGTTTGCAAGTCAGTGCTGTGTTAAGCATCCCTCCAAACGGAGCGGTAACTGTGTGCCCATCACTGAAGACTGATGAATGGACTGAAATGGAGCAGAATTCAGGGGGAGTTTGTCCCTCTTAATATCCAGGAAAGTCAGTTTGGAATAACTAGTGCTAAAGGAAGGGATCAGTAAAATAACCTAAAGCAGCATCTGAGCCAGAAAGTCTCTTGAGAGCTGGAATCAATAGGGAAGGTAATAGCCTTGCTGGAAGGGGCACGGTGTAATCTTAGTGCTGGGTAAACACTGCAATAAGAGCTCCGTGTTGCTCAATAACTAACACTTGTTCTCTCCCCGCTGCCCACAAAGACCCGGACTCCTTCCTGAAGTCTGCGCGGCTTCAGCGCCTGCCCTCCTCCTCATCCGAGATGGGAAGCCAGGACGTGTCCCCTCTGCAGGAGACCAGCAAGGACCCTTTCTCTGGAGACTGCAGCTGCCGGCAGGACGGGCTGACCGTCATCATCACCGCCTGCCTGACCTTCGCCACGGGCGTCACGGTGGCCCTCATCATGCAGGTCTACTTTGGGGACCCTCAGGTAAGACAGAGCAGTGGCTTTGCGGTTGGGCTTTGTCTCTGGAAACAGGAGGAGCTCCCTCACTTTCCTCCTTGCCAGCAGTTTAGGTGAGCCCCTGGGTGCTGGCTCTGCAATCCCACCCTAAACTCTCTTGAAAGGTTTCTGCTGTGGCTGGGGGTTGTGCTTGGAGAGGCAAGTGGGGCTCTTAGTGCTTGCCCCAGGCTGTGCCAGGCAGGTCTGGGGGTGCTGCCAGGGGGAACCAGGCAGCCCAGCTGCTGTGGCTCCAGCTGTGGTTTGAGCCAGATGTGGATGCTCACTGAAAGCAATCCCTAGTTAAGCAGAAAGCATCTTTCATATATCTGCACTTGGAGAGTGTTTTATGGATCTGTATGTCCAGGCTCACCTCTGTAAGGATCCATCCAGGACCAAGCAGGGGAATACAGAGCCGAAAACAGAGCAGGAACCTCCTGCTGATCTGTCCCACGGCCCAGTGTTAGATTGCAGAGCAAAGGCAGCATGGCCATGGAGTCAGATCTGTGATTGCATTAACCCTGGTGCTGGCACCAGCGAAGAATGAGAACAAGCTGTGGTATGGGGGGGATGCTGCATTCTTTGCATCTGTATTCCTGTTTCCAGTGACCACACTGCTGCAGTGCACTGACAGCACACAGTCATCTATTGCTCTTGAGGATTAGCCCAACTCTGCTCTGGGGTTGTGGAGGATAGGGTGGGATATGGCCTACCAGGTTAGCATGACTGTTGAAAGCTGGCTGAGCTGATGTCCACAGCTGGTGCAGAGATGTGCCAAGGAATACATTACTCCCACTGGCATTTAGAGTCACCTTGAAATGCACCTCAGCCACAGCCGTGGAGCTGGCCTCAGGCTTCAGGTGTCACAGAGCTGAAGATCGGGGTGTCCCAGCTCCCCTGCCCAGGCACAGCTCTCCTCTCCCGGCAGATATTCCACCGTGGGGCCGTGGTGACGGATGCTGCGCGCTGCACGGCGCTGGGCATAGAAGTGCTCAACACACAAGGCTCCTCAGTGGATGCAGCCATCACCTCAGCCCTCTGTGCAGGAGTCGTGAACCCCCACACCTCAGGGATTGGTGGGTAAGTGTTGGGCCCTCACTCTTGTGCCTGCAGTTGTCCTCAAGCAGGTGGGTTCCCCACCAGTTGGGATGTGCCTTCATAGTGGCCCAAGTACCAACACGTGGGACCATGTCTCTGACATGAGGTGGTGGCACTGGTCCTTTGCACCCAGTGAACAGCAGGGGACAGAGACACCCAGGGAGGGAAAAGCTGCATCTGCCGTAGTGGCAGATAAAACAAGTTCAGGCTCAAGAGGGTTGAAAACGTGGCCACAGGCTGCCAAGTCCCAGTGTGAGCGTGCCAGGAGCTTGTGACACCCGGGCTCAGTCCCAGTGCTTTCAGTGACTGAGTGCTTCCCTCCACCAGCTCTGCCTCTGCTGCAGCAGGAGGCTAGGATCCGAGCCTGGCTCTGAGCAGCAGCCATGGGAAGTGTGGTGGTGAGGGGTGGCCTCATCCCCGCCCTTATTCCCAGGGTGGTATCCACATGAGCCTGGTGCTCTCAGCTCTGCAGGAGGTCTCAGGAGCGTTGCATAAAGCCCTGCCATCCGATAGCTTCTCCAGGCTGTGCCACCGGTTGCTGTTGTAAACCAAAACCCTGGTTTGTTGAAAACTGCTTGGATTAAGAAAGCAAATCCCAGATAGTCCCAGCCTGGCAGTAGAACAGGGCCAGGGGCCCTCTGGCCAGTCTGGCAGGGACTGATCCAGCCTTGCTGCATGCTCTGCATGGGGGCCGCCTGCTTCCCACACCAGCCCTGGCTCTGTTGTCCTGAACTGCTCCCTGGGGAAGGGCAGCAGCATTCCCCAGCACCACTGCCCAGCCCTGGGTCACTGCTGAGGCTGGTGACCTGCTACAATGGTCCCATCACACTGAGGCTGGCCCCAGCCCTAGAGGCACCCCTGCCCCTCATTTTGGCTCTGTCCTGTTGCAAGGAGAGCCAGTGCTGTGCCATGACCCCCATCTCACTGCAGGGGTGGGGTGATGCTGGTCCATGACATCAGGAAGAACAGGAGCTGGGTGATTGACTTCCGTGAGGTGGCTCCCCTGGGCATCCCGCTGGAAGAGGACCTGCAGAAAGACACCAAGGTGAGGACCAGTGTCCCTGTGGCCAAACCCTGTAGGGCTGTAGCTGGCTGATGTCTACAGCTCTCCTCTCTCCGCTACTCTTAGGCCAATGGGGAGATGAGAGGCAAAGCATCTGATAGATCCCAGGTCCTATGGACATGGAGAATCTAGGGAAAATGCTTCTTTGGCATGTCCCTCAGCAACGGGGAGCTGGGAGAACAAGCGTCCCAGGAAGGAGCACAGTCCCATGTCATTCTGCTGAGTTGTTTCTCCAGACTGGGTTGAGACCAGGACTGAATTTGCCTCTTTCCTTCTAAAAGCTTTCATTCCCTGATTTGCTGTGCTGCTGCAGACCTTTTCCTCAATCCTAAAGACCAATGTCGGCATGAATTGTATCTCATTGACTTGCAACTGGGGACCGTGTCCTCATGGAAAGGAGATTATTCTTCCTTTTTGTCCTTCCCATTGAACAGCCAGGTCTGCTCGTCGGGGTGCCAGGCATGCTACAAGGAATGCACCAGGCACACCAGTTACATGGAAGGTAAGACATGAGGCTGGCATGGGAGAGCTGTCCTCATGCTGTACAGCTGCAGTCCCTGGGGTCCATGTGGGGGAGCTGGAAGCACACAAGCCCTTGTCATCAAACCCTGTTCCTTGTCCTTTCTCCTTTGGCAGACTCCCATGGTCCAAGCTGCTGGGTCTTGTGGCCGGTGTTGCCCAGGATGGGTTTAATGTCACACATGATTTGGGTGAGTATCTAATGGGGAGCCAAGGGTGGCTCCTCAGCACAGGGGAGCACACTGGCTACTGCTCTTGGGTGCAAGGCAGCTGGGGATGTAGATGGCTGTTTAGAGGAAATCACAGCTCCTTGGACCTGGAGATGGATGGTGTTGGGAGCTATGGTCTGCAAGGGAGAGTTTGGCAGAAGCAAACCTAGAGCCCTTTCCTAGGGCTGGTCAGGGTTAGGTCAGAGCAATCTGTGCTGGGCAGCTGCCCAGAGACCACCAGGAAGGGTGCTGGGTTTCTTTGGTATCCTTCCCAGCTCTAATGGGTGCATGATCCAGCCTCCCTCTAGTTGTGAACCAGGGCAAGAGCAGCAGCAGGTCTCCAGCATCCCCATCAGGCGCCGTGATTCCATGTCCCCTGTGCATCCCTGCACCCTGCCTTTTCTGGATGTCCTTCCCCTTCTCTCCTGCAGCCACAGCCCTAAGTGAACTGAAGGACCTGAACTACTCCGACAAGTTCCGGGAGATCTTCCTGCCGGATGGGCAGCCGCTGCTGCCCGGGATGTTCGTCCGGCGCCTGGACCTCGCTGCTCTCTTGGAGCTGCTGGGAGCAGAAGGGCTGTCTGCTTTCTACAGGGGGAACTTGACCCAGGAGATAATCTCCGAGGTGAGCTCTGTGTGCCTCTGCCCCAGAGCCCACGGCACAGCCGGGGTCAAGGCGACAGCCTGGTGATAGGCCATAGCCAAGTGTCAGCACAGTGACTGGGACCAAGGTGCGGAGCCTCCTTTTCCTTTCCTGCTCCTGCCGCTGCAGGCCTCTGGGCTGTTTTAGGGGTTTTAGCCTTTTTGGGGCTGGTTTTAGCCTTTTCCCCATAACGAGGGGTGCCCAGGGTTGAGACACAAATGTGTGTTAATGGGACTGTAAGGTACAAACTCCAAGAATATGGCTTATAAAGAAAACTGTGAGCCTCGTGAGCAGAGCATCAGCCAGGCTGGGCCCCACTTGGGCCAGCCCCACTTTAACTCCTGTTCTTAGAGGTGCTCTTGGAAAACTAGCAGCAACCAAGTACTTATTCTGGTAAACCCAAACAACTGGAGCTGCAGTCAGGGTGGTTGGTGGCACCAGTTGTCCCTACCAGTGTGCTTCAAGTGATGCCCCTTCAACATGTCAATAATCTGGAATGGGTTCATTCAGTGCAGGCCTTGGATATTTGTGAGCTCCCTGTTTGGAAGTTTCCTCTGGTTCACCCAGACCACAGCAGAGGTGGAGAACCAGGAATGGGAAAAGTGGAATGGAAACCAGGAATGCACCAAGCTCATGGTGCATCCCCACAGCTAAACCCTGCTTTATCACCCCATTCCACTGGCTGAAGGATGCTGCAGGGAAGCACAAGCTTGGTGTGGAGGAGGAAAACCCAGGGTTGAACACTGAAGTCCCTGGCCATCTCTGGGGTCAGGTGCACAATTCCAGCCTTGGTTGCAGAGCAGAGCAAAGTGCTGGCTCCCCACAGTGTTCACTGCTCCAGGAAAGGGAAGGCATTGATGTGGTAAAATCAAGTAAAGCTCCAAAACACCCTGCCCTTTGTTTCCATCCCGTGGCAGGAGGGCGCTGGTTCAAGAATGTGTTCTCTGGGGAATTTGAGATGGTGCCTGCAGTGTGTGGCTGACCAGAGCTTCTCCTCTTTCTGTGTCATCAGGCTTTTCCTGCTCCACTCCCTGCCGCTTCACTGCTTATCCACTGTCCGAGCTCCATGGAGCCTTGGGCTCAGTCTGGCCTGTTCTCTGGGATTGCTTTAGGAAGCAGGCAGGGATCCCAAGTAGGGGATACATCTTACTTTGCAGCTTTGGAGTGGCTTGATGTGTTGTCCCTCACAACACAGAACCATAGAATGGTTTGGGTTGGGAAGGACCTTAAAGATCAGCAAGTTCCTACCCCTTGTGTTGGCTTTTCTGCTCCAGTAATTCACCCATTTCTGCCAGAGAAGGAGTTTTTGTGCCAAGTTAGCTGCCTCATTAGAGGTTAGAACCAGAGCATCACAGGCTCTTTGTTGTTGCCCGTTTCCGGATGGAAATCCAGAGGACTCATAGCAGCAACTCAGCCCAGCAGAGCCTCTCCCAGGTTGTGTGGCTTCTGGGTGGAAGGAAAGAGTTGGCCCATTGTTCTGCTGGCAGAACAGGCATTCACCTGAGCAGCACGAGGAGCACAGAAAGCCTGGGCCCAGCTTTCTCAGTGTGCTCTGCTTTGCTCTCCTATGCAGGTCCACAAGTACGGAGGAGTCTTGGTGGAGGAAGACTTCAGCAATTACAGTGTCACGGTGGAGAATCCCATCCACACAGTCTATCGAGGTACAAACCTGACCCATGGCCATACAACTCCAGCTACAAGTTTGCTTCATCTGGCAGGAGGTGGTGACAGGGTTTAACCAGAGGCACTGAGGTCCATGCAGGAAAGCCCTCCAGGGAGTTTCCTGTTCTTGCCTGCTGACACTGATGGTCTTAGGCAGCTCAGGAGGTTTTCAGTACTTTGAAATGAGTCTGGTTTTCCTTGATAGATACCAATGGTATCTTGATACCATTACAGTGTAAAGATGCAACATGATCATATATGGATGCAGAACCTAGATAGAAGCTGGACCAAAGGCTAGTGGCTGCATCTGAAGCCAGTTCCCAGTGTTGTCATCCTTTTCCAGAAGTCCCTGTATTTACTCTCCTTACAGCTGTAACATTGCAAACCCGTTTTACCTCCATTCTTCCATATTATGATTCAGAAACCAAGCAGCCAACCAGCAGGAACTGAATTTCAGATCTAAAAAAAAGCATCCCAATTTGATCTTCCTTCATCCATCATAAAGAAACATAAAGCTACAACCATAACGTTTTGGGAAATGCTTTTCAAATCATATTGCTTTCCATCATTCCCCCTCAAATCTGGAAAGGTTTCCTTGTCCTCAAGGATACTAGATTGTGGGAAAGTTATCACTGGACAGTATCAGACTAAAGCAGCTTCATTCCTCTCCTTTTCCCTTCACAGGTCATCTTGTTTTCAGTCCCCCGCCTCCACATGCAGGTCCTGCACTGATCACAGCACTGAACATCCTCGAGGGCTTTAACATCACCAGTCAAGTTCCCAGGGGGAATATCTTGCACTGGATGGCAGAGGTAGGAGGAGGTTCAACATTTGGCTGAATTCCTTGTGCTCCTAGAGAATAATTGGTTTATTCCTTGGTTGTACAAAAATCTTTGTAGGTAATTCACAGAGGAGAATGAGCAAATAGACTGCTAAGGTGTAAATCTGAGCTGTGCTGCTGCCTCAGGTAGGTGCAGACGCTGGAGCCTCCTCCTCAGCTGAGCTCTTTCTTGCTTATGCAGAGCTTTTTCAGAAGAACAGACTGTGGCTTTTGCCCCTTTCTTGTACGCAGTCATCTCTTCAGAGTGGCCCCACAGCAGCTCAGCCTGGTCCCATCTGTTTCCTCCACCTCCTATCTCCAGTGGCACTGCTGGGGCTCTTCAGGGGGTCAGCAGTGTGGCAGTGACAAGGAAAACTGACCCAACTCTTTATGTATTATTTAAATCTTTACATGGTAGCCTACTTCATGATCTCCATGGTCCAGATCATGATTTTGCCAGGTTTTATTGCTGTCAGCCCTATCAAAACGTTGCAGCTTTCTAGCAAGTCCAGCAAGTGCTCTGTTCCCTGCTCTAAGCAGAGTTGTGTTCTTAGATGCTTAACTGAGCCAGAGCTGGGTCTTGTGAGGTGGGAATTTTAAGCAAGGATATAACCACATCCTTGTAGCTGGCAGGTGGTTGGAAGTTACTGCCTCTCAGCAGCGGTGCAACAACTGGAGGTGTTATATGCTGTAACTGCCTGTGCAGAGGCAGAGAAGGTTGACTCACACAAGTTATTTTTGAGTTCTATTCTAGAAGCTTGGAATGGATCTGTGTGCTCTCAATTTGCACCAGGCCAAGAGTGTCACCCCCTGGTTACCCAGCTGAGGGACAGCAACCTCCAGATAAAGGGCAGTGACTTCAGGAGATGTGTAACCATGATTACTGGGGACCACATGGCTGAACACTGAGATTCAGACGGTCCAAGATGTCCTTAACCTGTGCCTATGGAGTGAACGTGGTGTGCTTATTTCAGTGGAGCTTTTCCTTGGCCACCAAACCTCTTGTACATCCTCTGCATAGTGTGGTGGTCAGGAGGCTGCTTCATGGAAAAGGCACCTTCTCCAGAAGTTAATCATGTTCTACATTGTACATCAGAAGATAAATGTTGGTGCTTCAGGAGAAGTTGTTGATGTGTGGCCCATACCAAAGCAGAAGTCATGTGTAGCTAGTGACCTGCAGGGTAATGTACTGCCTTGAATCTTGAATGAGAATGGCATGAGCTGCAAGCTGAAAGTCTAGTGCATTTCTGCTAGGCACAGGCTGGCTAGATTGAAGAGACCATTTCCTCTTGTGGCTGTCCTCTGGCTATGCACTGTAAAACCAGGGCTGGAGAAACTCTGTCTTTTGAAACTGCATCTTCCCATTCTTAATGGACTGGCTTAGGCAGGATTCTGCATGTATGAGACACCAGACCCCTCCTCTTTTCACACCATCATTCCCTTCAGTGTGCTGGGACTAACGCTTTCTCTTCACACACTTCAGATGACTTACAACTAGGAACCTGGGTAGCAGCTTATGAGCAGAATAACTTGTTTCTGCTCCATGGTGGTGCTGTGCCAGCAGAGCTTCTGGCCAGAGGCAACAGTGATCCCTCTTCCTGTTTGAAGTATCAAAAGTTGTATTTCCAGGGCCACCTAAATGTTTTTCTTCCTTTTCTTTGTTCTTTTTTCTTTCTTCTTTCTGTGTTCAATGTAGACATTAAAAATAGCCCTGAGCCTAGCTAGCAACCTGGGAGACCCATCTGATGATGTGTCCGTCACTCATGCTGCAGAAAGCATGATGAGGTAGGTCTGAGGCTAAGGGACACAGTACAGTGGGAAGGTGTGTGGTTTGGATATCATTCCTGGATTTGCTCTTTGGAGTGCACAAGGAAACCTGATTTTTTCCTACCTGTTTTACTGAGGACAGGTCAGTCCTTGAGGGTTCACACTTCCACAAGGATCACAACTGATGCCACAGGGCTCTGGGGACGGAATGTGGGGTGTACTCACACAGAGGTTTCCTGGAGGCAGCATGATCCTGAGGGTTCCTCCCAGTTTCTCACCCCTGTAATATTCCTTCTGGGCAGGCTGGACCAACAGCCGTCCATGTGGTCATGACCACACAAGCAGTTTCTGGCTCTCTCTTCCCACCATGGGCTTGGTGCCTTTGCAGCACATGTGGGAGAGGCCAGGTCTGGGCCTTCAGTCCAGGCTCCTACCTCAGAGCCAGGTTTAGCCACAGTTGGTGGCCAAAACTGGACTGGATTTACCCTACTTCTGAGGGACTGCGTTCAGCTGGGTGCTGCCACCCCTTGTCCCTTACCCTGTAGACAGAGCAGGAAGGTCCGTGTCCTTGCCTGTGCAAACTGAGTCCTCTTGTCTTCTTCCATTGGGTGAACTGGAGGAACTTCCTGCCCTCAGTGCCAGCCCGCTGAGGGAGACACCACCAGTAGCTGGGTAGATGTACTCCAAGAGATGCTCAGCTTCCTAAGCTCATTCCTTGCTTTCCTCTTTCTCTCCCTCACTGCTGAAGTAAATCAGAAGCTAATTCCCTGCGCCAGCTGGTTAATGACTCTCATTCCTTCTCATCTGATGTCCATGTGCCTCACTCCTCCATGGAGAGTGGACCTGCTGCTAGCCAGGTCCTTGTCATGGGACCTGATGACTTCATTGTTGCAGTTGTAAGGTAAAGGATTTACTTCTTCCCTCTGTAATGTACTCAGAGGGTGGGAGCAGGGAGAAGAAAGCAGGTTCAGCAGGGCAGGATGGGACCGGACCTGTAGCTCTTGGTCTGCTCTGTCCCTGTTAGTCCTGCAGCAGCAGAAATGCGGAACATGGAGTGGAGATGTGTGAGCTGGTGCTGCTCTGCCCTGTGTAATCCTTCAGCCCTCTCACAGTGAAGTGTGTCTGGATTGGCCTGAATCTAATCCTGGAGAAGAGGTGGTGGCCAGATTTGAGGACTGATGAGCGCATGGAGACAGATCCATCACCTAGAGGGGAGTCATTAAACACAGAGAGGGACAGAGCTGCTATTGCCCACATGGTTCTTCCTGCTCCTAAGTACATTGAGGCTTTCACTCCTCCCAGCTAGCCAGGCCTAAAGAACTTCTGAACCTGGCTTTGTCAGGCCAAGATGGGACAGAAAATCGGAGCCCTGAAAGCCTTGAGGTGAACAAAAACCTCTGGGAGGGCTTTGATGAGATTTCTTCCTATTTCTTTTCAGTTCTTTGAATCGTCCCTTTGGCAGTGGAATAATGACACCCTCTGGAGTCCTCCTGAACAGCCAAATGTTGGACTTCTCCTGGCAGAATAAAACAATGAACCACTCCATCCCTAGGCCGGTAATGAATGACATGACACAGTCTTTATTTGAGCTGTCTGTGCTGGGTTTTGTTTCAGTGTTATTCTCATCTCCACAACAGGGAGGCTGTTTAATGCCTTATTAATAACTGAGAGACAACAGTCTGTAGAAAGCTCCTAATTTTTCATTATATGAGCCCCTGAACCAGAGTCAACAGAAGGCTTTGTGTGTGTCAGTTGTCATTTATAACGCAGTTGTACCAAACAACACTTCATGTCTCATCTACCTATTTTCCTTGCAGTCCAGATGCAATTTAGAGCAGCTACCCTTTTCCGTGGACTCAGATTAAGGACTCCCTTTATAACTTGGCTCTCTGCATGTTTAAAAGTAACAGAAAGCAGAAATAAAAGTCTTCAGGTCTTCTAAGACCAGTACTGGTGGCTTCCAGTGCTGCCTTGTTGTTTCTTCTTGCCATGTATTGTAAAACCATCCCACTTGGCTGGGTTGGTACTTCAGAAGTGGGTGAATGGTTCCATATAGCTTCTGGAAGAGAGAGACGTGGCGTGAAACAGGACAAATCCTGTTAACATCAGAGAGCATTGATGTCAGTGAGGATGCGAGTGTAGAGAAAACACACAAGTGCAATCCTGGCTGCAGCATAAAGAGTAAGGAGTGAACCTGCACAGCTTGAGCAAAGCTTTAGTTGACTTGTTGAAGACTTTTGGTGTGTCGTTTCTTCAACTGCAGCAAAATCTCATTCGGCCTCGGAAACGGCCCCTGTCTTTCCTGTTGCCCACCATCGTGAGGCCATCCGAGGGGATGTGTGGGACATACCTGTGTCTGGGAGCCAACAACGGGGACAGAGCCTTGAGCAGCATCGTTCAGGTCAGTGCTGCGCAGGGCCCTCTTGCACCTTTCCTGATGGCACCGCTCATAGTTGTAGAGTAAAAGCATCTTGGCAAAACCTGTAATAGGTTGTGGCATTCTAATACCTGTTCAAAGCTCGTCTTAAGGATCGTTATGGGAAGAAAGGAGCATTTTGTATTCAGAGAACTTCAGGAGACTCGCAGCCCTTTAAGCCCTTTTCCCTATGAAAAGCTCCTTTTAGTGCACTCCCAACTGAATTCCTCCCTGCTCAGCACTTCTGTAAATTGGGCAACTCCTCCTAAGTTCTGATTTGTAATGAGGTGGAGTACTTGCCAATAGCTTGATTGCCTGCACAGCAGCAATGGGTTGCTAAAAAGAAAGGCACAACAAGAATGGCTTCCATTTTCCTTACCTCTTGGAAGGCATTATTCCCAGCAAAACTAAAGCCAACCATCGCTTCCTAATGCTTTGTGTGGAGAAGTCACGTGCTGAGCTTTTGGCTGCAACAAACACGTATTTAGAGATTGCATCATGTTCCAGACACACAACTCTCCTAATTTAGCAGGAAGTCTGTGACAAAAAGCCCATGCAATCCTCAAAAGCTACCACGTTTCCACCAGCAATATGCAGCCCGTATTTTAGGGGCCTCTTCTTATGTGCAAAGCCCTGCATTAGTTCATGCAGTTCAAAATCTTCCTTGCCTGCTCCATCTGCAGATGCTGGAGCCACCAGTTAAGGGGCTGCTTAGGAAGCTGACTTCTCCTCTCGTCATTGCTATGTTTATGACTGAGGATATTCTGTTGCCTTTCAGGTTTTGGTAAATGTTTTAACATTCAACAAGAATCTGAGTGAAAGTTTGTCACTTGGTCGCCTTCACCCCCAGCTTCAGTCCAACACCTTGGAGGTCGACAGTGAGTATGGACACTGGCTGGGTTGTCTTTAGAAAAGGAGCAGGATTTTCTTAGCACAGTGCTGCAGAAGTGGGACAGCCCAAGGCACCGCTCACCCTGTTCCAGAGTACCCAGGGCATGCAGAGGGGTTTGGGGAAGACAAAAAGCAACAACCAAGCTTCTTCAAAGCTTGGGGCACTTGCTGGGCCGGGCCTCTCCCTCTTGTCTTGGGAATGCTCCCTGGCACCTCCAACTCCTCCTGTCCAAATGCTTTCCAGTGCTTTTCCCCAGCCCTTTTCCCCAGCCCCTTCTCTGAGCCCCTCCTCAGCTCACCTCCTGGTAGCACCCTTGTCCTGTCCTTAAAACCTTTTGGCAGTCTGGTGGCATTGGAGTATCCAAATAAACAGGATTGCAAGCACAGCTTCACCCAGACAGGTAGTGAAGCTAGCAGCAGATCTTCCTGCACTGCCAGAAATGATACCCTTTCACTTTCCAGTTCCTGTTCCTTAACTCCACCAGCTGGGGAGCAGGCGAAGCTTATGGCAAGGCTTGTAGCTTGACAGTGCTGGAAGTGCAGCTGACACTTTGGAGACTGTACTGCCAGCTCTTGTCCTTGGTGGTAAAAGTCTTGGTCTGTTTGGTGTTTTCCAAGAAGCCCAATATCTCACCAGAGTGAACCATAAATGAAATTCCATTCTTATTTCACACAAAGTAGCCAAATTTTCTACACCTTCCTATTTCAGAGGAACATCTGGAAAAGTCTGTCAAGTGTAACCTGCAGACTTGGAAACTAGAATGTAATTAAAACAAATCCAAACCTCCTGAAGGTTCTCATTTGTGGGTTTGGACATTTGGCATCAACAAGATGTATGTTAGAACACATCTGCACTGTGTATAGCTTAAATAACCGTGGTGTGCCTGCGTTGTCCAGCTGCATCCCAGCTTTGTGTCCTCAGGCACTTCCATTCATGCAGAAATTACAAAACATCAAATAAACAACATAAAAACAGGAAAGCTCTTCCAGCCACCCAAGGCAGATGGCTGGAAGATGAAGAGATATGTGAAAGGGAAGTTGGAAGGCCTATCACCAAGTCAGTCATTTGGCAGTGGTTTACTGTTGTTTGTTTTGAACCACCTTGCATTTTATTTTGACTAGTAAGTGCTAATACTATGATTTGTAACTAAGCTCTTCAGAGCAGGGACTGCCTCTTCTGCAACAAGAATAACTACAATAGGTGCCAACAACGTATTTTCCCCATTTTCCAAAGAGGAGGATCTTCCACATCTTTAAAGGGTCTTCTGGATCCTCTCATTTCCCCCACCACACAGAGCACTGCACAGCTCTGAGAAGCCTGTGCTGCTACTCAGTGTGGTGGGGGATGCTCACCCGTCTGGGACACTCTCTGGGGAGGCTGCAGGCAGCTTCCTTCATCCTGCAGATCCCAACAGGGTTAGAACAAAGCTTTACTTCAAAGACAGCAGTGGTTTCAGTTATGAACTCCTCTTTTAAATTCCCTACAGGTGGGTTTCCTGAAGAAGATATTGAACTTCTTGTAGCCAGGGGCCATCAAGTGGATAAAGTCAAAGTGCTCTCTCTAGTTCACGGGGCCAGGAGAACCAACAGTTTCATCATTGGCCTGAAGGATCCCAGGAGTGTGGATGCTGCTGGAGCCACAGTGTTGTAGAACCTCCTAGACAACGTTCACTGAACAAGGCTGAGGCAAACCAACCCACATGATGTGCATGTTCCAAAATGGCCCCTTCCCCACCTGGGCTGGGACCCCCCCCCTTCTCCCCACTGCTGAGTACGTTCTGCATTCCCCACCCAGGATGGCACTAGAGGGGTTATAGCAGCACCAACATACAGCACTCTGACTTTCATTGTTTTCTCTTCTTTTTAAATGATGTGGATGGCAAACAGCCCAGTCCTTGTCACAGCAATGCAGGAGCACACTTTTCTTTCAGCAGAGTCTTGCTAATAATACCAGGCTTTTCAAAAGCCCAATTCTAGTCAGCATCTGAATTTTAGTGAGCAACAACATCAGTGAAGGAAACAAGATCCGATGATGGTACTGTCATCTTCATAGAATCATAGAATAGTTTGGGTTGGAAAGGACATTAAGATCATCCAGTTCCAACCCCCCTGCAATAACCAGGGACACCTCACACTAAACCATGGCACCCAAGGCTTTGTCCAACCTGGCCTTGAACACTGCCAGAGATGGAGCACTCACAACCTCCCTGGCCAACCCATTCCAGTGCCTCACCACTCTAACAGGAAAGAATTTCTTCCTTATATCCAATCTAAACCTCTCCTGTTTAAGTTTGAACCCGTTACCCCTTGTCCTGTCACTACAGTCCCTAATGAAGAGTCCCTCCCCAGCATCCCTATAGGCCCCCTTCAGATACTGGAAGGCTGCTCTGAGGTCTCCACGCAGCCTTCTCTTCTCCAGGCTGAACAGCCCCAACTTTCCCAGCCTGTCTTCATACAGGAGATGCTCCAGTCCCTGATCATCCTCGTGGCCTCCTCTGGGATTGTTCCAGCAGTTCCATGTCCTTTTTCTGTTGAGGACACCAGAACTGCACACAATGCTCCAGGTGAGGTCTCACGAGAGCAGAGGGGCAGGATCACCTCCTTGGACCTGCTGGTCACCTCCTTGTCTTTCCCGAGGTCATTCTTTGCCTCTTGTGGTTTAGCCCATAATTAATACAGGTTAATGTAGGCTTTGTAGGTGCCTGTAGCTGGAATATGGAGGAGTCCTTTAATGCTCTGTATGGGCCAGCTGGTTTTTACCAGCAGGCAGCCTCCTGTGTTAGTTCCTTTTCTCACATCCCAGCATACATTGAATATTGGCAGTAACTATTTTGAATCAAGTCACTGTGCAGACTCACTGCAGTCTGATTTTGTAACCAGAGCAGTGATTTTCAGTATCTAACAACTTGTGCCCCCCCCCCCCAGTATTTTACTTACAGAGGTTCAAGCTTCCTCCATGGTGAATTTAAGCTTAGTGGTAATGGGCTTAATTCTCTTAGATATGTTTTGGGAGACATCTCAGCTGTAAGTACTCCACAGACCTGTAAAAATCAAAAGACCATGGACTGAAAGCCACATGGAGAGAGTTTGGAGAGGTTCAGGGCTTTCCTTACACTGCCTTGTCTCAGTCTGCCCTGAAGGCCTGAATGGTGTAATCCCTATGCAGAGGGTTGGGATTTTCTGCTTACTAAATTCATGCCTGCACTTCAGCTCCGTACTTTGATACTGGTGCCTCTATTGGAAAAGCTCAAGAGAGTGAGAGAAAAGGTACAAACCAAACACTACTGAGAGACTTTTCTGTCCACAGCATGTAGTGCAAACCACAAGAATACTTCTGCATTTGTTGTCTGAAATAGAGTGAGGAAATAATACCACATCTGACAGCTGAACTGCTTCGTTCATCCCACATTTGGACATTTCCTTCTTTTTATACTAGCAGGTCAGAGACAAGTGGCACTAAATTCTGGAATTTGATAATTTTCTGTGGTCTAGAATTTGATTCTTTCCTTCATGGTGAAAATGCATATATATGTGTGTACCTATGTCTGTGTATGGTTATCTTGGTCTGTCATTCGATGATTACACCTCCTCCTGAGGGAGCCCATAGCACCCATCAGTTTGTACCACACCTCCTGTTACTCGCTGCCATTTGACATGGGCAATGTGTGGGTCACTTTGAGGCAGTCAGAGCACTATGGCAGATAACTGGACTAATTGCACCTGCCAGCTGAGGATCTCAAAGCATCTTACGTGAAGCCCTGCACGTTGCACTGAGGGAGGACAGAGATGCTTTTATGATCCACTGAAGTGCAGCCACCCGTGAGAAGAGCACGGCAGCGGATGGGATCAATGGTATTTTCTGTTAGAAATGAATCAGTGGCCTCAGCTGAGAGATGGGGAAGTACAATGTTGTCTCTGGGAAGTTGCCTTCTATACCACCATGCAGCCCGTGGGACAAGACTTTCTTCACCATGGGAGCATCAAATCTGTTTGGCTTTCTGTCATCAGCACTAGAGTTGGTCACTGCCCAAAGCTGTAATGTTGATGAAACTTCATGTGTCTTGGAGCAGACCTCTTCAGGTTTCATGGGAAGGGAAGGATGCAGTTTAGTGCATTGAATCTCACTGGTGGAAATCTGGGCGTTTCTGGTACAGTACAGCAGTGATCTGTCCCTCGGGCATGGAGGTTTGCTGTGCACAAATAGGTGGTCAAGGCATCATCACTGCAGTACTTTGCACGGAACCTCACAAAACACTTTGAAAGATAAAATTCCTCCTTATTAACTGAATTCACCAACTCACTCCTGATGTGGGAATCTGTGTATTCACTTGGGAGTTAAAAGACACTGGCCTTGATTCAAAAGGGCACTTACACGCCCCAAGGAACAATTTCACAGCAATTACTGAGAACCTTGAAATAAGCATGTTCCAAAGTGCTGTGCTGGATCATGGCCTATGTGGCAAAAAAGAGAAGATTTAAAGGAACTGGAAGATGGGACTTGGGCCCCGAGGTCATGGCTGAGAGAGATAAAGATATTTTGAATGAATTCCCATTTTCTCAGTTTAAAACCAGCATCAGTATAGCACAGATGTATTTGATACAGAAACCTGTAATCTGCTAATTGGCCCAGTGTCTCCAATACTCTTCGTCCATCCGTAGTGGTGAGATCTGATGGGTTTAATGTGAGGTACCAAGAAATACCTGATTATACTGTACAGGTGAGCCTAACATTGTGAAATAAAAGGCTATATTCTGGAGATGCATGTGTGCACAGTAACTGTGTTGATTTCAGCCTGGCTATTGCAGTGTGAGCTCAGTTTGCCAGTATTCTCACAAAGATTCAATGCTATTCATGAACACAGGTACCAAGCAAAGCTTCACTAGATACTGCTGCTCCCCTGGCTGCATCCAGCAGTGAGTGCTGTGTATAAAGGCCTAAAGAGGGGGATAAGGCACTGCCATCCTGCAAGTGGTGGGGATGAGGATGCTCTGGCCCCTTGGTTGTGCCATTCAGGTTCAGGTCCCCGGTCTCCAGGGATGATGACCTCTGTCCCACAGCAATGCTGCAGCTCTGCCAGTATCTCTCTGAGGGGTCCCTCAGTTGGGATGGCACATTGAAATGTGCCTGTTCCCCATCAGCCAGGCTGCCAGGGGAGCTGGACCCTCTGCTGGATGCTGGGTCCCTCTGGCTGGACCATCTTGGAGCCTTCTTCCACAACCCAGCAGGCTGCCATGGACTCATCCCAGACACTGATGTGTTGGAGAGAAATGGGAGTCAGGCCTCGGTAAACACCGTGAGAGGAAACCTGCATCTCTTTCATGAACACATCAAAACCACTGATGATTTTGTAAGGCTTTGGAAAGGATCAGGTGGAGTCGGAAGAGCTCCTGTAGCACCCAGGTATTTTCCTCACAGCAGTTTCAGAAGGCTCTTCCACATTTCAGTGCTGGACATGCACACGTTAGCCAGAGAAAGGAAAGCTCCGACAGGCAGCGCTGCGTTTTGGAGAGGCAGGGAACTGTCTAAAAGTGTGCAGAGGGCAGGACTGCCCCTGGAGTCGGAGCACGGGAGCACCCCAATGCCCAGGAAGGGCCCTCCAGTGGCCACAACATTTTCAGCTGCAGCTCAACAGAATCCCGGATCAGAAGTGATTGTGACTGCAATGCAACAGGTCCCCCTTCCTTCACTGTTAGGGAGCGTTGTCACAGTATTAGAGGAGAACTTTGTTCGAGTCCTTGTATAACATTTGAGTTTGGAAAACCCTGAAGCTGATCGTGAATCTACCAACTTTCTCTGTACAAGACCTTCCTTTTGAACCTGCTGTCATACGAAAATGCACACAAATATAACCACAGTTTTGGTTGTCCAGTCTCAGATGCCTTTCTCTGTTCTGTTTGTGGTTGATGAAGCAGCTCAAACAGCTCTCTGTGTGTTGCACACAGCCCTCCTTCTCTTTGGGTGATACTGCATTAGGGTGTCATTTGTTTTTCAACAAAGCTTCAGAATCCAAACCAAATTGGGGTCTGCTTATGAAGGGGCTCCATAAACACAGACTGAAGGGATAAATCGAGCCCCCCCCAATCTCATCTTGATCACGGTGTACAAAGGCCCTCAAGACCTAGAAATGGTTAAGCTATGCAGGACAGAGCCGGGCTCTGCGGGGAAACCCTGAAGGGATGACNTCTCATCTTGATCACGGTGTACAAAGGCCCTCAAGACCTAGAAATGGTTAAGCTATGCAGGACAGAGCCGGGCTCTGCGGGGAAACCCTGAAGGATGACCTTGCAAAACACAGCAGCACTGATGGGAAACACGGGGACTTTCTGGAAGCCACACTCGGATCTAACTGTGCCAAAGCGGGAAACACAGGAGGCTTTTGTGGAAGGCAGGAGGAGGAGGAAGCTGAATGCAGCTAGGTACAGAAATGTCTCCTGAAACAAAGGAAAGCATGAAGGGGGGGGGGGGG